>JARQOD010008662.1:0-34727 GCA_033576555.1 Oophaga sylvatica
TTATCGTCTCTTGAACAATATTACTGTGAAATATCAATACCTGTTACCCTTGATTTCTGACCTGTTTTCCAGGGTGAAAAACGCTACTTGGTTTACCAAGCTTGACCTCAGGGGGGCGTATAACCTTATTCGCATTAAGCACGGGGATGAATGGAAGACGGCATTTAACACCCCTGAAGGGCATTTTGAGTACCTTGTGATGCCCTTTGGGCTCACTAATGCTCCTTCCGTCTTCCAGTCCTTCATGAATGACATTTTCAGGGATTTTGTGGACAAGTTTCTGATTGTTTATTTGGATGATATCTTGATTTTTTCTAATGACTGGGACTCTCATGTGAAACATGTTCGAACTGTATTCCAGATTTTGAGAGAGAATGCTCTGTATGTGAAGGGATCAAAGTGTCTTTTTGGCGTACAGAAGATCTCATTTCTGGGATTCATTTTGTCCCATCTGTTATTGAAATGGACCCGGTCAAGGTTCAGGCCATCTGTGATTGGGTCCAACCTACTTCATTAAAGGCTCTTCAGAGATTTTTGGGTTTTGCCAATTTTTATCGTAAATTTATTGGTAATTTCTCGGTTATTGTTAAACCATTAACTGATTTGACCAGAAAGGGTTCTGATGTGGTGAATTGGCCTCCTGAGGCAGTCTCTGCGTTATAGGAACTTAAGCAGAGATTCACTTCTGCTCCTGTTCTACGGCAGCCTGATGTTTCTCTGCATTTCAGGTGGAGGTTGATGCCTCTGAAATTGGGGCAGGTGCCGTTTTGTCCCAAAAAGATCCAGAGACCTCTAAAAGTAACCCTTGTGCCTTTTTCTCTCGAAAATTTTCTCCTACTGAACGTAATTATGACGTGGGTAATCGGGAGTTATTGGCCATGAAGTGGGCTTTTGAAGAGTGGAGACATTGGCTGGAGGGAGCCAAACATCAGGTGGTGGTCCTTACGGACCATAAGAATCTGGTCTATCTGGAATCTGCCAAGCGACTCAATCCTAGACAGGCCAGGTGGGCCTTGTTTTTCACACGTTTTAATTTTGTGGTTTCCTTTCTTCCTGGCACTAAGAATGTTAAGGCGGATGCCCTCTCGAGGAGTTTCCTTGCGGACTCTCCTGAGCTATCTGATCCCTCTGTTATTTTGAAGGAGGGTGTAGTTCTTTCCGCCATCTCGCCCAATTTGAGACTTGCTCTGGAGGGGTGTCAGGAGGATAGGCCCGAGCGCTGCCCTGTTGGAAAATTGTTTGTCCCGGACCAATGGAAAAAGAGTGTGATGTCTGAGATTCATTGTTCCGCATTGGCTGGGCATCCCGGAATTTTTGGTACCAGAGACTTGGTTAGTCGGTCCTTTTGGTGGCCTACCTTGTCTCACGATGTCAGGGAATTTGTGCAGTCCTGCGGGACTTGCTCTCGCTCCAAGCCTTGCTCTCGCTCTAGTGGTTTGTTGATGCCATTGCCTGTGCCCAAGAGACCATGGACCCATATCTCTATGGATTTCATTTCCGATCTTCCTGTTTCTCAGAGAATGACCACCATCTGGGTAATTTGTGATAGGTTTTCCAAAATGATACATCTTGTGCCATTACCTAAGTTGCCTTCCTCCTCTGAATTGGTGCCGTTGTTCCTTCAGCACGTGGTTCGTTTACACGGCATTCCTGAGAACATTGTGTCTGACAGAGGAGTCCAGTTTGTTTCCAGATTTTGGAGGACTTTTTGTTCTAAACTGGGTGTTCAATTGTCTTTCTCCTCGGCATTTCATCCTCAGACCAATGGTCAAACTGAGAGAACAAACCAGACATTGGAGACTTATCTAAGATGCTTTGTGTCTGCTGATCAGGATGACTGGGTCTCTTTTTTGCCTTTGGCTGAGTTTGCTCTTAATAATAGGGCTAGCTCTGCCACTTTGATGTCTCCGTTTTTCTGTAATTCTGGGTTTCACCCTCGATTTTCTTCAGGACAGACGGAGGCTTCTGTCTGTCCAGGTGTTGACTCTGTTGTTGAGCGTATGCAGCAGATTTGGGACCAGGTAGTGGAGAGGTTGTCCCTCTCTCAGGAGAAGGCCCAGCGGTTTGCTAACCGGCATAGGACTAATGGTCCTCGGTTTGGAGTGGGGGACTTGGTCTGGTTGTCCTCAAAGAATATTCCTATGAGAGTAGCATCTCCTAAATTTAAGCCTAGGTTCATTGGACCTTATAAGATCATGGAGATTATTAATCCTGTTTCTTTTCGTTTGCTTCTTCCAGGGATATTTAAGATCCATAACGTGTTCCACAAGTCCTTGTTGAAGAGGTTTGTTGAGCCAGTGGTTGCTGCTGCTGTGCCTCCTGACCTGTTTTGGTTGAGGGCAATCTGGAGTATGTGGTTGAGAAAATATTGGATTCTCGTTTTTCTAGACGAAGACTCCAGTATTTGGTTAAATGGAGAGGTTATGGTCAGGAAGACAATTCTTGGGTGTTTGCTTCGGACATCCATGCTAGGAGACTTATCCGTGCGTATCATAGAACTCATCCTGATCGACCTGGTTGCTCAAATGAGGGTTCGGTGACCCCTCCTCAAGGGGGGGGTACTGTTGTGAATGGGTTTGAGATGAGTTCTGAGCAGAGGCTCCCTCTGGTGGTTACAAGCGGTACTAGTGAGGATTGTGAGGACTGGGAATCAGGTGTTACTGATTGGTCTTATATAAGGGAGTCATTTTCCCATCAGGGTTGCCGGTGATCAATTGTTCTGGTCTGAATCCTTCTTTCCAGTTTCCCTTGTAGCCTGCTGTGTCGTGTCTGCATCTCCTGCTATCAGATAAGACAATTTCTTCTTTTGTGTTTGTGCTATATTTTTGCATTTTGTCCTGCACTTCTGTGGGGGCCTTCAGGGTCCCTCCGGGGGCTTTTGCCCTCTCAGTTTAGTTCAGCCACTGAGTTTTGTTCTTTTGCTTTTTCCAGTTTTTTCAGTGGCTGCTGTTTTGTTTTTGTTACACCAGAGAGCTAATTTAGGTGGTAGAGGTCGTGTGATCTCAGGTTATTTTGAAATTAGTAGAGTTGGTGTTTTTTCAGGGTTTTCTGAGATTGCAGTAAGTACCCTTCCTATCCTTTTCTATTTAGATAGTTTGGGCCCCAGCATTTGCTCATACTATTTTCTTTCTGTGTCAGTATTTCCTCTTGTCTAACCGCCATTACATGTTTGGGGGCTTTCTATTATCTTTGGGGTTCTGCTCCGGGGCAGATAGCTTTCCTATTTCTATCTTTAGGTGTAGTTAGTTTCTCAGGCTGTGACGAGGCGTCTAGGACCAATGTAGGAACGCTCCACGGCTGCCTCTAGTTGCGGTGGTTAGTCAGGGTACTGCAATCTCATAGATTCCAACTGCTCTGGTGTATTTCCTTTTTTACCTGCACTCCTCAGCTACCGTAACATAACAGTAAATGCCTCGCTAACCGTCCCCCAGAAGTCGCAGTTGCTGGCCATACTGGAACCCTTCCGGGCCGTGTTCTCCCACCGACCCGGATGGACGAAGTTGGCAGTCCACGAGGTTGACACCTGGAATCATGCCCCACTGCGGCGGACACCCTATCGGATCTCTGAGGAGGTGCAGCAGATTATACGCCAGGAGATCGATGAGATGTTGCAGCTGGGGGTGATCCGACAGTCCAAAAACGCGTGGGCCTCACCTGTAGTTCTTGTGCCTAAAAAGGATCGGACCACCCGGTTCTGCGTGGACTACAGGGAGCTCAACAGCATCACTACCTCTGATGCGCACCCAATGCCACGCATCGAGGGTCTGCCGGAACGGTTGGCGAATGCAAAGTACATATCCATCATGGATTTAAGCCGGGGATACTGGCAGATTCCCCTGAGCCCTGCGGCGCAGGAGAGATCCGCCTTTATCTCCCCTTTTGGACTGTACGAGTCCACTGTCATGCCTTTCGGCATGAAGAATGCCCCTGCCACTTTTCAGTGGATGGTCAACTACCTGCTTCAGGGACAGGAGAAGTACGCTGTGGCGTACCTGGACGACATTGCCGTCTTCAGTTCCACCTGGGAGGAACACCTTCAGCATCTCCAGGAGGTGCTCAAGCGTATTCACCAGGCAGGTCTGACCATCAAACCGGGAAAATGCCAGATGGGCATGAGGGAGGTCCACTACCTTGGGCACCGGGTAGGCGGGGGTTCCATGAGTCCAGAGCAAGAGAAAGTGGACGCGATCATGTCCTGGCCCACCCCCAGGACCAAAAAGCAGGTGATATCCTTCCTGGGCACTGCAGGGTACTATAGGCGGTTCGTACAGAACTATAGCGCCATTGCAAAACCCTTGACGGACCTCACCAAGGGCGGTCTACCCCAAACAGTCAACTGGACAGATGGCTGTGAGGCGGCATTCCGAGCTTTAAAAAACAGCCATGTGCAGCTCTCCAGTGTTGAAAGCCGTCGACAGCAGTCGGCCATTCCTGGTACAGACCGACACCAGCAAATTTGGCCTCGGTGCTGTACTCAGCCAGGCTGATTCAGGGAACCAGGAGCACCCCGTGTTGTACCTGAGCCAGAAACTTCTGCCGAGGGAAGTGGCATATTCCACCATCGAGAAGGAGTGCCTGGCCATGGTATGGGCACTGCAGCGTTTGCAGCCCTACCTGTACGGGCGCACCTTCATGGTGGTCACCGACCACAACCCTCTGAACTGGCTGCACACAGTGTCCGGAACCAACGGAAGGTTACTACGCTGGAGCCTTGCCCTACAGCAGTACGACTTTACTGTACAACACAAAAAGGGCAGCGAACATGGAAATGCTGATGGGTTGTCCCACCGGGGAGAACCCGCTGAGGTGCACATGGCGGATTACCGACAGGTCATGCCTCCTTAGCGCACTCTAAAGGAGGGAGGTGTAATGATAAGTGAAAATATCATTCATAACTTTTTCGGGGCATTCCATGTTGCAGTCTGGGACACTGTCCGCCCCCTTCCCCCAACCCTGCAGTTGCAGGGCTCTTTCTCTTTCCCTAGCCCAACTGCAGCTCACTCCTTCCTTTCGCCCCCACCTCTGGAATTTCTTTTTCTCCAAGCCGGCTTTCTCCTTTCCTATCCTATAAAGGAGGAATCTAATCATCTGTTCATAACACGGTGTGAGCTTATGACATAGACACGGGAGCTGCTGTTCTGTAATGTGCTTCCATCAGGCGTTGTTACCGTGGTACTGGTGAATTCGTAAGTACAACGGAACCAGAGATATGAAATACTCTGGTGCACAGTGGACTATCTCACCCGAGTTTGGGCTCATTGGAACACTAATTTCAGAATAAGATCACTGATAGGTCTGCCATTATTCTGTTAAGTTCTCAAGCCAAGTTATGGTCATTATACGTTTCCAGAGCTTAAAACTGTAACTTCGAGCTATGGGAGGTGGCCAGAAAACCAGGCTCTTTTGTGAGGTCACAAGCCAGGGGTATAAGTCTTCAAACTAGTCCCCCCTGGTCAATCTATCTGGAGATGACCTGACTGAAAGATCTCCAAATGAACTATGACATGTGGCTCCTCCCCAGCCTGCCATGATCTAAGTACCATGTGAGTTTTTCACCTTTAACCCTGTTTTTGTTTTAATTGCATTGTACATAATTGTATTGTCTCAGCTTGAAACATCTCTTTTTATACTGTATAAACACTGACTGCATTTTAGGAATAAACATATAAAATTATTAGTTTGGTTCTCCTGCTCTATAAACGAATTAGCACGTGCCTGAAGTAACTATACTACTAATTCGAGGTTGCTACGGACCCTCTTGATAAATTGTTCATTAAGAAAATCATAGCTGGTGGCAGCTAAAAGAAGGGGTGTAAAGTGTTGAACTGTGGGGTGGCGTTGGCAGTGACGGAGCAGGTTTTATAAGTGTATTGATTGGCTGCGGCCCGGAGTAATTATAATTCCCTCTCTGCAGTGTGCCCAATAGCCAGCACACATCTGGCGACTAATTATCCCAGGTGCAGTTCCCTGACTGACCTGAGGCTAAAAGGGGGCGCCAGAGAGCTGCAAGTTCCTAAGTGGAAGTGGGATAATTATAAATCCCTGCAGATTATTCCTGACACATTGAGTCGGACGGCAGCAGCCGTCGTGTGTGTTTTATCGTTACATTGGTGGCAGCAGTGGGATCACAAGCCGTGACCCGCCGGGCTACCGTGTGGCGGTCCGTGTGCTGTTCATCACAGTCATATAAGACGCTCTAAGTCTCATGTGGCGGTAGGATTTTTTTTGTCAAAAAGAAGGATGGGGGCCTTAGACCGTGTCTGGATTTTTGGGAGATTATTAACCCCTTAACCCCCAAGGGTGGTTTGCACGTTAATGACCAGGCCAATTTTTACAATTCTGACCACTGTCTCTTTATGAGGTTATAACTCTGGAACGCTTCAATGGATCTTCGCGATTCTGAGATTTCTTTTCTCGTGACATATTGTACTTCACGTTAGTGGTAAAATTTCTTCCATATAACTTGCGTTTATTTTTGAAAAAAATGCAAATATTGGCGAAAATTTTGAAAATTTTGCAATTTTCAAACTTTGAATTTTTATTCCCTTAAAACAGAGAAATATGTCACACAAAATAGTTAAGAAATAACATTTACCACATGTCTACTTTACATCAGCACAACTTTGGAACCAAATTTTTTTTTTCTTAGGAAATTACAAGGGTTAAAAGTTGACCAGCGATTTCTCATTTTTACAACAAAATTTACAAAGCCATTTTTTTTCGGGACCACCTCATATTTGAAGTCACTTTGAGGGGTCTATATAGCAGAAAATACCCAAAAGTGACACCATTCTAAAAACTGCACCCCTCAAGGTACTCAAAACCACATTCAAGAAGTTTATTAACCCTTCAGGTGCTTCACAGGAGCTGAAGCAACGTGGAAGGAAAAAATGAATATTTAACTTTTTAGCCACAAAAATGATCTATTACAAACTTTTTTTTTATTTTCACAAGGGTAAAAGAAGCAAATGGACAGATAAAGTTGTTGTGCAATTTCTCCTGAGTACGCCAATAGCCAATATGTGGAGGAAAACCACTGTTTGGGCACACGGCAGAGCTCGTAAGGGAAGGAGCGCCGTTTGACTTTTTCAAACTAAAATTAGCTGGAATTGAGATTGGACGCCATGTCGTGTTTGGAGAGCCCCTGATGTGCCTAAACAGTGGAAACCCCCACAAGTGACACCATTTTGGAAACTAGACCCCTAAGGAACTTATCTAGATCTGTTGTGAGCACATTGAACCCCCAAGTGTTTCACAAAAGTTTATAATGCCTGGGTCTGAAAAAAAAAAAAACTATTTTCCACAAAAATGATTTTTTAGTCCCAAATTTTTGATTTTTCCCAAGGAAATTGGACCCCAAAAGTTGTTGTCCAATTTGTCCTGAGTACGCTGATACCCCATAAGTGGGGGGGGAAACTGTTTGGGCGCACGACAGGGCTTGGAAAGGAAGTAGTAACGTTTTGGAATGCAGACGTTGATGGGGGTCATGTTCCGTTTGCAGTGCCCCAGATGTGCCTAAACAGTGGAAATCCCCCACAAGTGACCCCATTTTGGAAACTAGACCCCTAAGGAGCTTATCTAGATCTTTGGTGAGCACTTTGAACCCCAAAGTGCTTCACACAAGTTTATAATGCCCGAGCATGAAAATAAAAAATCCTATTTTTTTCCCACAAAAATTATCTTTTAGTCACAAATTTTTTATTTTCCCAAGAGTAACAGGAGAAATTGGACCACAAAAGTTGATGTCCAATTTGTCCTGAGTACGCTGATACCCCATATGTGGGGGGGAACCACTGTTTGGGTGCACAGCAGAGCTCGGAATGGAAGGAGCACCATTTGACTTTTTCCAAACAAAATTGGCTGGAATTGAGATTGGACGCCATGTTGCATTTGGAGAGCCCCTGATGTGCCTTAACAGTGGAAACCCCCCACAAGTGACCCCATTTGGGAAACTAGACCCCCTAAGGAACTTATCTAGATCTTTGGTGAACAATTTGAACCCCAAAGTGCTTCACACAAGTTTATTATGTAGAGCCGTAAAATTAAAAAAATCATATTTTTTCCACAAAAATGATCTTTTCACCCCAATTTTTATTTTCCCAAGGGTAACAAGACTCAAAAAGTTATTGTGCAATTTGTCCTGAGTACGCTGATACCCTATATGTGGGGGTGAACCACTGTTTAGGTGCATGGCAGAGTTTGGAAGGGAAGGAGCGCCGTTCGACTTTTTCACACAGAATTGGCTGGATGCCATGTCGTGTTTGGAGAGCTCCTGATCTGCCTAAACAGTGGAAACCCCCAACAAATGACACCATTTTGGAAACTAGACCCCTCAAGAACTTATCTAGATGTGTGGTGAGCACTTTGAACCCTGAAGTGCTTCACAGAAGTTTATAACGTACAGCTGTAAAATAAAAATCTTTTTTTTTTTTTACAAAAATGATTTTTTCGTCCCCAATATTTTATTTTCACAAGGGTAACAGGAGAAATTGGACCCAAAAGTTGTTGTCCAATTTGTCCTGAGTACGCTGATACCCAATATGTGGGAGTAAACTACTGTATGGGCACACGTCGGGGATCGGAAGGGAAGTAGTGACGTTTTGGATTGCAGACTTTGATGGAATGGTCTAGGGGTGTCAAGTCGCATTTGGAGAGCCCCTGATGTGCCTAAACAGTGGAAACCCCCCACAAGTGACCCCATTTTGGAAAATAGACCCCACAAGGAACTTATCTAGATGTGTGGTGAGCACTTTGAACCCCGAAGTGCTTCACAGACGTTTATAACGTACAGCCGTAAAAATAAAAAATCTTTTTTTTTTTTTACAAAAATGATTTTTGCGCCCCCAATATTTTATTTTCACAAGGGTAACAGGAGAAATTGGACCCCTAAAGTTGTTGTCCAATTTGTCCTGAGTACGCTGATACCCAATATGTGGGAGAAAACTACTGTATGGGCACACGTCGGGGCTCGGAAGGGAAGTAGTGACGTTTTGGATTGCAGACTTTGATGGAATGGTCTGAGGGCGTCATGTCGCATTTGGAGAGCCCCTGGTGCACCTAAACAGTGGAAACTCCCCACGAGTGACCCCATTTTGGAAAATAGACCCGACAAGGAACTTATCTAGATGTGTGGTGAGCATTTTGAACCCCGAAGTGCTTCACAGAAGTTTATAACGTACAGCCGTAAAAATAAAAAATCTTTTTTTTTTTTACAAAAATGATTTTTTCGCCCCAATATTTTATTTTCACAAGGGTAACAGGAGAAATTGGACCCCAAAAGTTGTTGTCCAATTTGTCATGAGTACGCTGATACCCAATATGTGGGAGAAAACTACTGTATGGGTACACGTTGGGGCTCGGAAGGGAAGTAGTGACGTTTTGGATTGCAGACTTTGATGGAATGGTCTGGGGGGCGTCATGTCACATTTGGAGAGCCCCTGATGCGCCTAAACAGTGGAAACCCCCACAAGTGACCCCATTTTGGAAAATAAACCTCACAAGGAACTTAGCTAGATGTGTGGTGAGCGCTATGAAGCCCCAAGTGCTTCACAGAAGTTTATAACGTACAGTCGTAAAAACAAAAAAATCATTTTTTTTTTAAAAAAATGATATTTTTACCCCCAGTTTTTTATTTTCCCAAGGGTAACAGAAGAAATAGGACAAATTGCACAATAACTCTTGGGGTCCAGAGTACACTGATACCCCATATGTGGGGGTAAACTACTGTTTTGGCGCATGGCAGAGCTCAGAAGTGAAGGAGCACCGTTTGACTTTTTCAATGCAGAATTGGCTGGAATTGAGATCAGACGCCATGTCACATTTGGAGAGCCCCTGATGTGCCTAAACAGCGGAAACCCCCCAATTCTAACTCCAACCCTAACCCCAACACACCCCTAACCCTAGTCCCAACCCTAACCACAAACCTAACCCTAACACACCCATAACCCTAATCCCAACCCTAACCCTAATCCTAACTTTAGCGCCAACCCTAACCCTAACTTTAGCCGCAACCCTAACCCTAATGGGAAAATGGAAATACTTTTTTTTAATTTTATTATTTTTCCCTAACTAAGGGAGTGATAAAGGGGGGTTTGATTTACTATTTATAGCGGGTTTTTATGATTGGCAGCTGTCACGCTAAAAGACGCTTTTTATTGCAAAAAATAGTTTTTGCATCATCACATTTTGAGAGCTATAATTTTTGCATATTTTGGCCCACAGAGTCATGTGAGGTCTTATTTTTTGCGGGACGAGGTGACGTTTTTATTGGTACCATTTTTGAGCATGTGACGTTTTTTGATCGCTTTTTATTTCGATTTTTGGGAGGTTAGAATGAACAAAAATCAGCAATTCATGAATTTCTTTTGGGGGAGGCGTTTATACCGTTCCGTGTGTGGTAAAATTGATAAAGCAGTTTTATTCTTCGGGTCAGTACGATTATGGCGATACCTCATTTATATCATTTTTTTATGTTTTGGCGCTTTTATAGAATAAAACCAATTTTATATAAAAAAATATTATTTTTGCATCGCTTTATTCTGCGAGCTATAACTTTTTTATTTTTTCGTTGATGATGCTGTATGGTGGCTCGTTTTTTGCGGGACAAGATGACGTTTTCAGCGGTACCATGTTTATTTATATCCGTCTTTTTGATCGCGTGTTATTCCACTTTTTGTTCGCGGTATGATGATAAAGCATTGATTTTTTGCTTTGTTTTTTTTTTAATTTTTTTTAAGAGGTTCACTAAAGGGGTTAACTAGTAGGACAGTTTTATAGGGGGGGTTGTTATGGACGCGGCATACCAAATATGTGTACTTTTATTGTTTTTGTTTTTTTATTTACAGGAAAAAATGAATTTATTGGGGAATATTTTTTTTATGATTTTTTTAAACAATTTTTATTTTTATTTTTTTAACTTTTTTAGTTTGTCCCAGGGTGGGACATTACTGTATAGGGTCATATCGCTGGTGTGACAGTGTGCACAGCACTCTGTCACACCAGCGATCGCTCTGGCATCGCTGCAGGCTTCTCAGTGCCTGCTCTTAGCAGGCACTGAGGAAGCCGCCTCCCTGCAGGACCCCGGCGCCTTCTTGGATCCGGGGACCTGGAGGGAGGACGAACCCTCGGAACAGCGCGACACATCGCGCTGCTCTGAGGGTCTCAGGGGAGCGTGCAGGGAGCCCCTTCCCTGCACGATCCTCCCCTGTGCCCCCGGTACACCGCGATCATGTTTGATCGCGGTGTGCCAGGGGTTAATGTGCCGGGAGCGGTCCGTGACCGCTCCTGACACATAGTGCCGGGTGTCAGCTGTGATAATCAGCTGACACCCGGCCGCGATCGGCTGCGCTCCCCCCGGGAGCGCGTCCGATCGCTGGGACGCACTATCCCGTCCATGGTCATACGGGCCCAGGTACCATGGACGGGATAGTACGTCGGATGGCAGTAAGGGGTTAAGATCACTTTGTTTAACCAGCTATCCGGAGCTAAGTGGTTCTCTAAGATTGACCTTCATGGGGTATATAATTTGCTGCGGGTAAAGGAGGGTGATGAATATAAGACAGCCTTTAATACCCTGGAGGGTGATTTTGAGTGTCTGGTGATGCCTTTTGGCCTTACTAATGCACCTGTATTTTTCAAAATTTCATTAATGACATTCTGAGGCCGTTGATCTGTAGGAGTGTTAATGTTTATTTGGACGATATTTTGATCTATTCACCTGATCTGGAGTCGCATTGGCAGAGAGTCCGTGAAGGTCTTCAGTTTTTGAGCGAACAACCTCTTTGCTAAATTGGAGAAGTGCGAGTTTGTTGCGGTACAGAAAATGAGTTTTTTGGGGTACTTGGTCTCCAGTGATGGGTTTGAAGTTTCAGGCAGTACTGGATTGGCCTAGGCCTGAATGTTTAAAGGCTATCCAAAGATTTTTAGGGTTTGCAAATTATTATAGAAAATTCATAAAGAAATTTTCTGTTATTGCTAAACCCATAACTGATCTCACCAAGAAGGGTTCTAACACTGTCCAATCATCCACTGAGGCAGTGGAGGCTTTCGAGCATCTCAAGGAGAGGTTTATCTCTGCTCCTGTTTTGATCCAGTCAGATGAGACCAAGCCTTTTCTGGTAGAGGTTGATGCTTCATCAATAGGGGTGGGGGCAGTTCTGTCCAGGAGGGAGAGGATGGGGTGCATCAATGTGCTTTCTTTTCTAAAAAAATTTCGGAGACTGAGCTCAACTATGATGTTGGCAACCAAGAGTTACTGGCTATTAAGCTCACGTTTGAGCATTGGCAACATTTTTTGGAGGGGGCTAGACATCCGATACAGGTTTTTACTGGTCATAAAAATCTGATTTATCTGGATGCTGCTAAATGTTTGAATGCCCGTCAAGCCAGGTGGGTGTTTCCATTTCTCCGTAACATATATCCCTGGCACAAAGAATGTCAAAGCGGATGCTTTGTCTTGTAGTTTCTCTCCAGCAGTTAATACTGAGAAGGAGGAATGTATTTTGCAGAGAAGGGTGGTGTTGGCAGCATTGGGTTCTGAGTTGGAGAACAACATCTTAGAAGCCCAGAATTCTGCACCAACAAACACTCCGTATGGTAAATTATTTGTGCCCAAAACCTTGAGGAGAGCTTTGTTCGCTAAGTGTCATGAGTCTCGGTTGGCAGGTCATCCAGGAATTTCGGAAACTAGAAAGTATATCGGTCGACGTCTCTGGTGGCCAGGGTGGCATAGAGAAATCATCAAGTGGGTGCGTTAGTGTACTATGTGCACTATGTCAAAGGCCTCTCATGCCCCGGCTGCAGGATTGCTGTGACCTTTGGAGGTTCCTAGCTCGCCATGGATGCATCTTGCTATGGATTTTATCACCGATCTGCCGGTTTCTGAAGGTTTTTCTGTCATCTGGGTTGTTGTGGACCGGTTTAGTAAGATGTGTCATCTGGTCCCGTTCAATAAATTGCCCTGCGCCAAGACTCTAGCTAAGGCATTTGTGAAAGAGATTGTCAGGCTCCATGGTGTTCCCACGGACAATGTTTCCGACAGAGGACCAGAGTTTGTGGCTTGCTTCTGGCGTACTTTTTTTGAAATATTAAAGGTGCATTTGTCATTTTCATCAGTTTATCATCCGGAGTCCAATGGACAGACTGAGAGGAAGAACCCGGACGTTGAGCAGTTTTTGAGATGTTTTGTAGCAGACAATCAGGAGATGTGGTCGGAATATCTACCACTAGCCGAGTTTGCTCTTAATAATCATACTTCTGCCTCGGCTGGGTGTTCTCCTTTTTTTTGCTGTACAGGGAGACACCCATCTTTCGATCCATTTTCAAAGATTGGGGGAGTTGTGTCTTAGGAGGAGAGTTTTTCTGGAAGTTTGGAAAGGGTTTGGACCAATGTACGCCATAATTTGAAAGCGGCGAATAGGAGGTCTAAGAAATATTTTGACAGGAAAAGAAGGGAGGTGTTGTTCGCAGTTGGGGACATGTTCTGGTTCTCCTCTAGGAATCTGCATTTGAAGATCCCTTCTAAAAAACTAGGGCCTAAATTTGTAGGACCCTTCAAAGTGGTTCAGGTTGTCAACTCTGCAGCTGTAAGATTAGACATACCCTCGTCCTGGAGAATTAATTCAGTTTTCCATGTATCTTTACTGAAGAAAGTTGACACGCCAGATAAGGAGGCGATGCCGACTGTTCCTCCAATTGATGAGGATGGTGAGTTTGAGATTTCTCGCATATTGGATTCCAGGTGGCACAGAGGAAGGTTGCAGTATCTCGTGTCCTGGAAGGGTTTCGGTCCCGAGGATAATTCCTGGGTGAAATCTGAGGATGTCTCGGCCTCAAGGCTCATTAAGGCTTTTTACAGGAGATTTCCGAATAAGGCTCAGGCCAAGAGGATCCGGAGGATCCTAGTAAAAGGGGAGGTACTGTTAGTATCTATTCAGTTTGACCATCTGCCATCTTGTTGTGGTTTTTGGCTACTGGTCTGTTTTCCCTTGGTGCTGGGCTTGTCATTGGTCAGGTGATTGTATCACCCTTTATTACCCTGCACCTGCCTCCCAGTCCTTGCTAGACAAGCTAATCCGCTTGAGTTCTGGCTAGGAGCCTTAATAGCGCTGTGCTATAC
This sequence comes from Oophaga sylvatica, assembly GCA_033576555.1. Taxonomy (NCBI): domain Eukaryota; kingdom Metazoa; phylum Chordata; class Amphibia; order Anura; family Dendrobatidae; genus Oophaga; species Oophaga sylvatica. The sequence goes on from JARQOD010008662.1 coordinate 14,117, forward strand.
TTTGTGCAGTTCTGGGATCTCTAGTTCTGCTTGCTTTATCTTTTGTTTTCTCAATTTGTTTCTGTAGCTTCCTCTGTTTCCCTGCTAGGAGGTTACCAGTATTTTGTTACCAGTCCCTCACCTTCAGGTCTTCGCTTGAGTTTAGACTAGGATCGTCGGTAGGTTTATTTGCAAGGAATAGGTCACCCGCTCCATAGTAGGGATCGAGTTTAGTCCTAGTGCAGGATTAGTTTCTCCCCCCACTGTATTCCTGAGTCGCAGAACCATAACATATATTGATTCAGGCGCGGCAGGAAACTATATCAGACTCGAGGCGGTTAAAAAATACCGGATTCCTGTCAGATCCCTGGAGACTTCTCGGCTGTTAGTTTCGGTCAACGGTAAACCCTTGCAAGATACCGTTACACAGGTCACCAAAGAAATTGAGCTGCAGATTGGAGCTCTGCACCGAGAGAAGATCTCCTTCAACGTCTTGTCAACTATGTCTCACACGCTTCTTCTTGGTGTCCCTTGGTTACGGACTCATGAGCCGACTTTGGACAGGCGATCCGGCGATGTAATCCGTTGGGGACCATCCTGTCAGAAGGAGTGCCTACTGCCCGTCCATTATTGATTGCTTCCCAGGCTAATCAGTTCACTTCAGGTCAGCCGGGGACTCCCTCTGACGTCACTGATGCTGTGCGGTGTCCCTGGCTGACCTGAACTGAACTGATTAGCCTGGGAAGCAATCAATTAAGCTTCCCACACTAATCACTTCCTCTCCTGTCGGCCGGGAGAGGAACTCATTCATTAAGGGGCTTACAGCTGAGCTGCCAGCATTAGCTGCGCTGCTTGCTGTAAACCAGTTAACCCTTTGTGAAGGATTACAGTGTGGGACCTGACTGAGCACCAGATAGGTAAGAATAATGTTGCTTTATTATTACAGGTGAACAAGGGAATCAAAGGAATACGAGTAAAATAAAATATGGTCAAAAACTGTGTGTTTATTTCATTAAAATGATTATTAATTAAATTGTGTGTTTTATTTTTATTTCATACAATAGGATTAATAATTGATAGTTGTCTAATTGACAGCTCTCAATTATTAACCTGGCTTAAAGTCACCTTCCAACAGCAAGGTGGCTTTAACCCATTATTAACCCATTAGCCACCGCTACAGGGCAACGGGAATAGACGGGCTTAGTGCCAGAAAGGGCGCATCTAATTATAGATTTGCCTTTTCTGGGGTGGCTGGGGGCAGATGTGAGTAGCCGGGGGGGCACAAAATAAATGCACCCTCCCTAGGCTATTATTATCTGCCCCCACTCGCTGGCTTTCCCTGTCTGGTTGAGAAAATAGCGCGGGAGCCCACACATTTTTTTTTCAACAAATTTACACCTTTAATTAACCCTACATGTATGAAATTTTGCACACATACACTCATGTCATTGTTAGTGAAAACCATATATCAAACTACATGAAATGACATGGTTAACTGTATGTAAACCATGTGTCATTTCATGTCGGGTTCTGTAATTTCACAAAAGCGGCAATTGAATTAGCGGCTATTATACTATGTAGAACTGTATGAACTAAATATATATTTATATATATGTCACAATGACATGTATATATATATATGTATTCTATGTGTATATATATCTATTCTTTCTTTTGTGATGTAAAAACTGTCATGGGATCCATTATATGTCGGTTTTGCAAGTCGGCGAGAAAATCTCATCATACGGATGCCATACGGATGACACACGGATGTTTTGATGCGAGGAAATCGCATCCTCGCATTGCAAACGGATTACATACGGATCACTTTTCTAGGGACTTCTCGGCGTATTACGGTCGTATAATACGGACAGAATTTTTATCATTGTGTGTGACTCCGGCCTTATAGAAGGCCTGTGGATCTTCTGTGTGAAGCATCCTTCATGTTCACATTCCATCTACCTTGAGAACATTGTTCCATCTTCTTGATATCCTGATGAAATCTTTCTCTTTGCTCTTCGTTAACAGCACCAACGTTTTCAAGAAAATAGTCCAAATGGAAATGTTTACAATGTAATTCAAGTTCATCAGACTGCCCAAGGCTTTGAAATGTTTCAGCATGTTCTCCACATTGGACTTAAATTTTGAATCTTTGTTGCTACCTAGAAATTTCTTGATGACTTCTTTAAAAGAATTCCAAGCCATTTTCTCAACAGCTTTCATTTTTGTTTCGAACACATTGTCCTTCATGAATTTCCGTATATCTGGTCCCACAAAAATGTCTTTCTTCAGTTTTGCTTTGGACAGTCACTGAAACTTAGAACACAGGTTCTTAAAAGTGTTTTCTTCTTTTGGTAGAACTTTCACAAACTGTTTCATCAGTCCAAGCTTAATGTTGGATGGTGGCAGAAGAACTTTAGTGGGATCAACTAAACTTTGCTCAACTATATTCTTGAGTCTAGGATGCAAAGATGTCCTTGTTAGCCTACTTGTTTAGCCCCAGTGATGAGTCTTATCCTAGCTGTTCCATTCACACATAAAGCACGTGTACTTTGTGTAACTTCCTTGCTGCCCAAGGAGCAAAGAGAGAACTTTCAGATCGCCACATATTGACCATCCTTGATCCTCGTAGTTAAGTTTCTTGGGAATAAAGTCTAAATTCCATAGCTTTCATTCATGTGTACACAGAATGCCCTACAGGCACTGAAGCATACTTGCTGTCATTGTGCAGTAGCACAGCTTTCAGACTTGTTTTGGATGAATCAATAAAGAGTCTCCACTCACTCACATTGTACAGTCATGGCCAAAAGTTTTGAGAATGACACAAATATTATATTTTCACATGATCTGCTGCCCTCTGGTTTTTATGTGTGTGTTTGACAGATGTTTTTATCACAGACAGAAATATAATTGCAAACATATGAGTAACAAAAGCTTATATTGACAGTTAGAATGAGTTAATGCAGCAAGTCAATATTTGCAGTGTTGACCCTTCTTCTTCAGGACCTCTGCAATTCTCCCTGGCATGCTCTCAATCAACTTCTGGACCAAATCCTGACTGATAGCAGTCCATTCTTGCACAATCAATGCTTTCATTTTGTCAGAATTTTTAGGTTTTTGTTTGTCCACCTGTCTCTTGATGATTGACCACAAGTTCTCAATGGGATTAAGATCTGGGGAGTTTCCAGACCATGGACCCAAAATCTCTATGTTTTGTTCCCTGAGCCATTTAGTTATCACCTTTGCTTTATGGCAAGGTGCTCCATCATGCAGGAAAAGGCATTGTTGATCGCCAAACTGCTCTTGGAGGGTTGGGAGAAGTTGCTCTTGGAGGACATTCTGGTACCATTCTTTATTCATGGCTGTGTTTTTAGACAAGACTGTAAGAGAGCCGATTCCCTTGGCTGAGAAGCAACCCCACACATGAATGGTTTCAGGAAGCTTAACAGTTGGCATGAGACAAGACTGGTGGTAGCGCTCACCTTGTCTTCTCCGAATGAGGCGTTTTCCTGATGTCCCAAACAATCGAAAAGGGGATTCATCAGAGAAAATAACTTTACCCCAGTCCTCAGCAGTCCACTGCCTGTACCTTTTGCAAAATATCAGTCTGTCCATGATGTTTTTTCTGGAGAGAAGTGGCTTCTTTGCTGCCCTCCTTGAGACCAGGCCTTGCTCCAAGAGTCTCCGCCTCACAGTGCGTGCAGATGCACTCACACCTGCCTGCTGCCATTCCTGAGCTAGCTCTGCACTGCTGGTAGCCCGATCCCGCAGCTGAAACACTTTTAAGAGACGGTCCTGGCGCTTGCTGGTCTTTCTTGGGCGCCCTGGAGCCTTTTTGGCAACAATGGAACCTCTCTCCTTGAAGTTCTTGATGATGCGATAGATTGTTGACTGAGGTGCAATCTTTCTAGCTGCGATACTCTTCCCTGTTAGGCCATTTTTTGTGCATTGCAATGATGACTGCACGTGTTTCTTTAGAGATAACCATGGTTAACAGAAGAGAAACAATGATGCCAAGCACCAGCCTCCTTTTAAAGTGTCCAGTGGTCTCATTCTTAATCATGACAGAATGATCTCCAGCCATGTCCTCATCAACACTCACACCTGTGTTAATGGAGCAATCACTGAAAAGAGGTTAGCTGGTCGTTTTGAGGCAGGGCTGCAATGATGTTGAAATGTGTTTTGGGGGATAAAGTTCATTTTCTAGCAAATATTGACTTTGCAAGTAATTGCTGTTAAGCTGATCACTCTTTATAACATTCTGGAGTATATGCAAATTGCCATTAGAAAAAGTGAAGCAGTAGACTTTGTAAAAATTAATATTTGTGTCATTCTCAAAACTTTTGGCCATGACTGTACTTAATGTTACATTTTTTTCATCAGCCCAGGAGCATCATTGCAATATACTGGAGCATCGTCTTGAGAAAAGTATGGAAGGAATTCCTTTTCTCTGCTTCTGTACCATGAAAAACAGGTGCCAGGAGCAAGCAGGTTCTTTTCCTTTAGTCTAGAGCTTAAAAGTTCAGCAGAATGTCTAGGAAGGCCCAAGTCTCTGACTAAATCATTTAATTCAAGCTGTGAAAAAAGCTGTGGCTCCTTGGGACTAGCGTGAATGTCTACATCAGAATCCTGCTCTTCATGTTCTGAATCTTCTAATCAGATGTATCTTCAAATTTCTCTGGAGGTGAAGGTACAGATATTCCAGGTATTCCTAGACCGTGAGGCACAGGGTGAATCGCTAAAGGTAGGTCCAGGTAAATAATTTCAATCTTATTTGTTAAGTTGAATCTCGCCATGTTGCAAGAGCAAAAAGTAGCAATCATCACTTTGATTTCATGGTTCCCTCCATATTATGGGTACATTCTCTTTCTTCCCTGTAGACTACTGTCGTAGTTCTTCTACAAAAACAGAACACACTACATTTGGAGCACACGACTTGTCCTGATCACCTAGTTTTACACCAAAAGATGCATAATACACATTTCTAATGAAGTGCGTAATGTTCCTTCGTTATTTCTTCACTACAAAACAAACGCAAATGTATCAAAAGTTGTCAGGTGAATTATGGCACCCTTTTGCAGCCATTTCGATCACGTTGTTAGAAACAGAAGCTTAATCCACCACAGTCACTAAATGCTGAAAGGAATTGTAGTATGCATACCACCACACTCTTATGAAGTCTGTCTAAAAGAAAATCTGCCTTTGCTTACCATAGCAATCAATCACAGTGCAACTCTCAATTCTTATACCACTGAGATAAAAGAAAACTGAACTCTGATTAGTTGCTAAGGACACCTCCACACTGTAATGAACTGTGACAAATTTGTCTTTACTGCCCATAACAACCAATTACAGTGCAGTTTTAACCCCTTAACGACCAAGCCATTTTGAAGTTTAATGACCAGGCCAATTTTTACATTTCTGACCACTGTCTCTTTATTTGCTTATAACTCTGGAACGCTTCAACGGATCTTGGCGATTCTGAGACTGTTTTCTCGTGACATATTGTACTTCATGACAGTAGTAAAATTTCTTCGATATAACTTGCGTTTATTTATAAAAAAACTGAAATATGGCAAAAATTTTGAAAATTTTGCAATTTTCAAACTATTAATTTTTATGCCATTAAATCAGAGAGATATGTCACAAAAAATATTTAATAAATAACATTTCCTACATGTCTACTTTAATTCAGCACAATTTTGGAACCAAAATTTTTTTTTTTAGGAAGTTATAAGTGTTAAAAGTTGACCAGCATTTTTCCAACAAAATTTACAAAACCATTTTTTTTAGGGACCACCTCACATTTTAAGTGAATTTGAGGGGTCAATATGACAGAAAATACCAAAAGTGACACCATTCTAAAAACTGCACCCCTCAAGGTGTTCAAAGCCACATTCAAGAAGTTTATTAACTCTTTAGGTACTTCACAAGAATTGAAGCAATGTGGAAGGAAAAAATGAACATTTAACTTTTTTTCCCAAAATTTTTCTTTCGACACAATTTTTTAAATTTTGTCAAGGGTTGAGGAGAAAATGAACCACAATATTTGTTTTACAATTTCTCCTGAGTACACCGATACCCCATGTGTGGGGGAAAACCAATCTTTAGGCGCACGGCAGTGCTCAGAAGGGAAGGAGCATCATTTGAGATTTTGAATGTCAAATTGGCTGGAATCGAGAGCGGACACCATGTCGCGTTTGGAGAGTCCTTGATGTACCTAAACAGTGGAAACCCCCAATAAGTGACCCCATTTTGGAAACTAGACCCCCCAAGGAACTTATATAAATGTGTTGTGAGAGCTTTGAACCCCCAAGGGATAAAAGGATAAAAGGATCCCAAAAGTTATTGTGCAATTTGTCCTGAGTACGCTGATACCCTATATGTGGGGGTAAACCACTATTTGGGCGCATGGCAGAGCTCGGAAGGGAAGCAGCGCCATTTGACTTTTTTGGCTGGAATTGAGATTGGACGCCATGTCGCATTTGGAGAGTCCCTGATGTGCCTAAACAGTGGAAACCCCCCACAAGTGACCCCATTTTGGAAACTAGACCCCCCAAGGAACTTAATAAATGTGTTGTGAGAGCTTTGAACCCCCAAGGGCTTCACAGAAGGTTATAACGTAGAGCCGTAAAATTAAAAAATCATATTTTTTCCACAAAAATGATCTTTTCATCCCAATTTTTATTTTCCAAAGGATAAAAGGACCCCAAAAGCTATTGTGCAATTTGTCCTGAGTATGCTTATACCCCATATGTGGGGGTAAAACCACTATTTGGGCGCATGGCAGAGCTCGGAAGGGAAGGAGCGCAGTTTTCAAATGCAGACTTTGATGGAATGGTCTGCGGGTGTCATGTCACGTTTGGAGAGCCCCTGATGTGCCTAAACAGTAGAAACCCCTGACAAGTGACCCCATTTTGGAAACTAGACCCCCCAAGGAACTTATGTAGATGTGTGGTGAGCACTTTGAATCCCCAAGTGCTTCACAGAAGTTTATAACGTAGAGCCGTGAAAATAAAAAAATCATATTTTTTTCCACAAAAATAATTTTTTGCCTCCAAATTTTTATTTTTATAAGGGTAACAGGAGAAATAGGACCCCAAAAGCTATTGTGCAATTCGTCCTGAGTATGTTGATACCCCATATGTGGGGGGGAACCACTATTTTGACGCATGGCAGAGCTCGGAAGGGAAGGAGCACCGTTTTTGAATGCAGACTTTGATGGAATGGTCTGCGGGTGTCATGTCGCGCTTGGAGAGCCCCTGATGTGCCTAAACAGTAGAAACCCCCCACAAGTGATCCCATTTTGCAAACTAGACCCCCCAAGGAACTTATCTAGATGTGTGGTCGAGCACTTTGAATCCCCAAGGGCTTCACAGAAGTTTATAACGTAGAGCCGTGAAAATAAAAAAATCATATTTTTTTCCACAAAAATGACCTTTTTGCCCCCAAATTTTTATTTTATAAGGGTAACAGGAGAAATAGGACCCCAAAAGTTGATGTGCAATTTGTCCTGAGTACACTGATATCCCATAAGTGGGGGGGAACCACTGTGATCGCCTTACTGCGATCTTTGGGAGGAAGAATGAACAAATCCACAAAAGGTGAAGAAATGGTTTTATTTTTTACACCGTTCCTCGTGCGGTATTAGTGATTAGGCGACTTTATTCCTCGGGTCGGTACAATTACAGCAATACCAGATTTATACCCTTTTTTCATGTTTAGCTTCTGTCACACACTAAAAGATGCTTTTTTTTGGAAGAATTTTTTGTAAGAAATTTTTGCATCGCCGTATTTTGAGAGCTATAATTTTTCCATATTTCGTCCGACATAGTTATCTGTGGGCTTATTTTTTGCGGGACGAGCTGACGTTTTTATTGGTACCATATTCGGGCACATAACGTTTTTTGATCGCTTCCTATTCCGATTTTTGTGGAAGCAGAATGAACAAAAACCAGCAATTCAGGAATTGTTTTTTTTTTCCTCCGTTCCGCGTGTGGTAAAATTGATAAAGCAGCTTTATTCTTCGGCTCACTACGATTACAGCGATACCTCATTTATATATTTTTTTATGTTTTGGCGTTTTTTACGCAATAAAATTTTTTATAGAAATATAATTATTTTTGCATCAGTTTTTTCCACGAGGTATAAATTTTTAATTTTTTCGCTGATGATGCTTTATAGCATCTTGTTTTTTGCGGGACAAGATGACGTTTTCAGCGGTACCATGATTATTTATATCCGACTTTTTGATCACGTGTTATTGCACTTTTTCCAAGCGGTATGGTGATACCGCTTGGAAAAAGTATAATTTACTACTTTTTGTGTTTTTTTTACGGCTTTCACTGAAGGGGTTAACTAGGGTTATGCTTTTATAGATGGGATTTTTATGGATGCGGTGATACCAAACATGTGTATTTTTTTTGTTTTTTGTTTTTTTTATTACTTAAAAATGTGTATTTTTTAGGGGAATTTTTAAAATTATTTTTTCATATTTTTTTTTACAATTTTTTTTAAAAAATGCTTTTTTTACCTTGTCCCTTTATGGGACTTTCACTTTTTTACTTTTTATTGCAGTTACAATGCATGGCAATGCTCCAGCATTGCCATGCATTGTACCTATAGTGAAAGCTGCTGTGACCGTGATCACAGCAGCTTTCCGTAGCTAGATGACCCTGAGGTTGTCATGACAACCCCGGGTCATCAAGGCAGAGATCGGGCCCTGCAAATACATTGCGGGGCGCCGATCTGAGGCAGAGGGAGCTCCCGACCCTCTGCCTCTCCCCCTGAGCCCTGGCTGTCAGTGCAGGAAGCTCGGCCGCTGCAGCGCTGAGCTCCTGCACTGATCGGGCAGAAGAGGCTGAAATTTCAGCCTCTTCTGCCTGATCGCTGCTGTGTTTGGTCAGTCACATTGACTGACCAATCACAGCGCTGAAGGAGCGGGGACCGACTGCAAAGGTCCCCGCACCGCTTGCTGTGACTGTCAGCTGTCTGTGACAGCTGTCGGCACTGAACTACCACTGCGTGTTTACACGCAGTGGTAGTTCAAAGGCATGACGGGCACAGTCCGTCAAGGTGCCAAAACTGACACCTTGCCATGACGGACTGTGCACGTCATTGGACATTAAGGGGTTAATTTCTTATACTGCTGAGGTAAAATGAAAGATATATTATAATTGGATGCTATGGGCACAGGTTCGGACTGGCTCACTGAGAAATCGGAGAATCCTCTGGTGGGTTCGCCGCCTGACCAGCACCACAACTTCTGCTTCCTTCATATTAGTGCCTGATCTGCCCTGTATTCCAACTGCGTGCACCGAGTTGTGAGTGCATTATTCCTTCTAGTGGCAACATTCCTTCAAAACATCAACTCCGTTCTAGATGCTAAGGTGCTGTGTGTGTGCAGTCTCACAGTCTGTCATTGTGGTGGCTTTGCTGTGCGTGTGTTATTCCATACTCAGTGCCAGAGGGCCGTCTGCACTGCTCAGCAACAAGTGATGTGAAGTGAGTGCTTTCTCATCACCTGCTGCTGCCAGCTTCTATTGATCTCATTGCGCTCACCGCGCACTCGGCTGCGGAATGCACATAAATTGGCCATTTTATGTGCTAAATCTTCTCAATTTTTTCATATTTCTAAGGCAGTGATGCAATTCATTTTTCATATCTCGTGTTTGTAAGCTATAGCGCTACAGTGTGCTTCCTTTTTTTCTTGAATGTGCATGAGTTGGTGACTCTAGGTTTAGCACCTGTTCACATTAGGTCTGTTTTTAGATGTGCTGGTCAGTTTTTTGATATGTATTCAGTCCAGTGAAGACCCCATAGCAGGAAGCATCTTTGTGCTAAGGCTGCTGGAGTCGAGAGGAGAAAATAAGGAGCTGCACCATGGAGCCCTGTGAGGAGAGGACTGAAGGGCTGCACCATGGAACAGTGGGACGAGTGGACTCGGGCAGCACAATGGACCAGTGCAAAGATGGGAATGAGGACCCAGGACTCAGTGTGAGTGGTCTCAGGATGTATTTTGGAAAGGGTTTATATAACTTGAGTGAGGCTGCATAGGGAAGGTGATGAGGGGCTTTGTGCAGAAGGGGGGATGAGGGTATGTGCAGAAAAGGGGGTTGATGATGAGGGGCTGTGCGGTGAAGGGGGGATGATGAGGGGCTGTGCAAAGAAGGGGGGATGATGGGCTGTGTGGAGAAGGGATGATGAGGTGCTGTATGGAAAAGGAGCATGATGATGAGGGGCTGTGTCGAGAAGGGGGGATGATGATGGGGCTGTGTGGAAAAAGGGACATGATGAGGGACTGTGTGGAGAAGACGTATGATGAGGGCTGTTTGGAGAAGGGGATGAGGGTTATGCGGGAAAGGGGTGATGATGAGGGGCTATGTGAGAAAGGTGGGATGATGGGCTTTGTGGAAAAGGGGATGAGGGACTTTGTGTGAAAAGGGGGGGTGATGAGGGGCTTTGTGAAAAAGGGGGGATTATGAGGGGCTTTGTGGAAAAGGAGGGATGATGAGCTCCCGGTTCTTACAATTGGCACGCCCCCTGATGAAGGATTTCAATCCGAAACGCGCGTCGGGGCAGACGAGCTGGTCCCCGCTCCAGGTCCCCCACATGAGAGAGAGGTAATTGCTCGGCACTTGCCACCACCGTTAATATTGTTGTTCTTAGAGCCTCTCCAAACGGCTGTCGCTTTATACCATATTTTCAGGTTTAGTAGTATTATTCCATATAGCTCCCCTAGGTTGTGGGTCATAGACCTTATAGCGGACACTGTTCCCTTGTTGTTATATGGAGCTTGTTTCCTTTTTTTACATCTAAGCACTACTTTCCTGGCAATCAGTTACGTTCCAGGGTGCTGGGATCAGCCCGTCTTCCTATATTCGGGCTGCATAATTGTTCTTGCCGTCCATTTTTGCTGTGCTCTGTCCTTGTTCCTCAATATTTATGAATTTATTGTTGTGAATTTAAAATAAAGTTTTATATTTTCATTATATTCTGCCCTTTTTTCATCTTTTCTGTGATGGCAACATCACACTTCCCAATACAGAGCAAGTGGGAAGAGCCAGGCAAAACACCAGAATTGGTGCATCTAATAGATGCGCCTTTTCTGGGCGTCTGTATGCTGCTGTATTTAGGCTTGGGGGGCCAATATCAATGGCCTCTTATGAGTCTGAGAATATCAGCCTTCAGTTGTCTGCTTTAGCAAGGCTGGTTGCCAAAAATGGGGGGATCTCATGTCGTTTTTTTAAATGATCTATTTAAATAATTTAAAAATATAGTGTGGGGACCCCTCTATTCTTGATAACCAGCCTGTTGTGAACACTTTTAATCTGGCTTCTGAGTTTGGGCTCCCTCTGATGGTTGCTGCTGGTAATGAAGCTGCTCTATCTAACAATAGTCAATCACCTGAGGGGGATGATTGGAGATCAGGTGTTACTGACTGGGGAGATTTAAGTGAGCAGCCTTCCCATGAGCCTTGCCGGTGATTTGTTTTCTTCCTGAGTCATTTGGAAGTCTGCTTGCTCCCTGCTGTGTCCTGCATCTTTCAGATAAGTTATTTGGCTGTTTATTTCTGTGGCATTTGTTTACCTTTTGCTTTTCTCAGTTTTCTGCCTTGCTGGAGTTAGTTCAGCCAGGTTCCCTGCGGGGGCCTGCGCTGGACTCTGTTTCTCATTTGCCACAGCTTATGTATTTCTGTTTCCCTGTTATTTCAGTATCTGTCAATTTGCGTCCAGCTCACACCAGAGTTCTGATTTAGTGGGGGAGAGGTCATGTGGCCTCAGTATTTTTGCATATCAGATGTGTTGGAATTTTTCTTAGGGTTTTTGCTGGATTGCAGACAGTATCCTTTTGTGTCCTGTTCTATCTAGATAGTTTGGGCCCCAGCATTTGCTTACTCTATTTTCTGTCTGTGTTTGTGCTTCATCTATCTCACCAGCAATATATGTTTGGGGGCTATCTATTCCTTTGGGGCTCTACTCCGGGGCAGTTAGCTTTCCCCTTTCTCTCTTTAGGCTTAGTTAACTCTTTGGCTGTGTCGAGGCATCTAGGGCATCGTAGGTACGTCCCACGTCTAATTCTAGTTGTGTTGTCAGTTTAGGGGTCTGCAATCTGCTAAGTTACCAACCTCTCTGGGTGTCTGGTTGTCTAGCCTCTTTTTGCTATTGTCCCCCTCGGTTACCGAATCATAACAGAATCACCGGCCGACTGTAGATTCTAGGGTACTCTAAAGAAGGAAAGAATAGTTAAAAAAAAAAAGGTCAGAATTTTTTATATATTTTTTCCTCTTTTTCTTTGGGGGCCGTAGGAGGATTTTTTCTTCATGGACACTAGTCATTTGTCTGATCGTGTTGCGCAGCTCGCTGCTGAAGTTCGGAGAATTTCTGCCTATCTCGCTAAGTTGTCTACTGTAGAACCTAAGATCCCTATTCCTGATTTATTTTCTGGGGATCGGTCTAAATTTTTGAACTTTAAGAATAATTGTAAATTGTTTTTTGCCTTGAAACCTAATTTCTCGGTGAACTCGGTGCAGCAAGTTAAAATTGTCATCTCCTTGTTGCGCGGTGACCCTCAAACATCAAGTTGTGGTCCTCACTGACCACAAGAACTTGATCCATCTCGAATCAGCCAAGCATTTAAATCCTAGACAGGCTAGGTGGGCCTTGTTTTTCACGCATTTTAATTTTGTGGTCTCCTTTCTTCCTGGCACTAACAATGTTAAGGCGGATGCCCTCTCTAGGAGTTTCTTTGCGGATTCTCTTGATGTGACTGAGCCTACTACCATTCTAAATGAGGGTGTGGTTCTTTCCGCTATCTCACCCGATTTGAGACTTGCCCTGGAGGAATTTCAGGGGGATAAACCTGAACGGTGCCCTATGGGGAAATTGTATGTCCTCGACCAAGCAGGAGGAGAGTGATGTCTGAAATTCATTGCTCCACGTTGGCTGGTCATTCCGGTACCAGAGATTTGGTGAGTCGGTCTTTTTGGTGGCCTGCTTTATCTCGTGATGTCAGGAATTTTGTGCAGTCCTGTGGGACTTGTTCTCGGTCCAAACCCTGTTCTCGCTCTAGTGGATTGTCAGTGCCACTGCCTGTGCCCAGGAGGCCATGGACCCATATCTCAATGGATTTTATTTCCAACCTCCCTGTCTCTCAGAGAATGATTGTTATCTGGGTGATCTGTGATAGATTATGCAAGATGGTCCATCTTATACCACTGCCAAAGTTGCCATCCTCTTCCGAGTTGGTGCCCTTGTTTTTTCAGCAGGTGGTTCGTTTGCACGGCATTCCGGAGAATATTGTGTCTGACAGAGGAGTCCAATTTGTTTCCAGATTTTGGAGAGCCTTTTGTTCTAAACTGGGAATTCAGTTGTCTTTCTCCTCTGTGTTTCACCCTCAGACCAATGGGCAGACTGAGAGAGCAAACCAGACTTTGGAAACTTATTTGAGATGTTTTGTGTCTGCTTATCAAGATGATTGGGTCTCTTTTTTGTCCTTGGCTGAATTCTCTCTAAATAATAGGGCTAGTTCTGCCACTTTGATGTCCCCTTTTTTCTGCAACTTCGGGTTTCATCCTTAGTTTTCTTCAGGGCAGGGGGAGGCTTCTGCCTGTCCAGGTGTTGATTCTATGGTAAAGAGAATGCAGCAGATTTGGAATCAAGTAGTGGATAATTGTCTCACTCTCAGGAGAGGGCCCAACGGTTTGCCAACCGGCATAGGACTGATGGTCCCCGGTTTAAAGTAGGTGACATGGTTTGGTTGTCCTCAAAAAATATTCCTATGAAGGTTGCGTCTCCAAAATTTAAGCCGAGGTTCATTGGACCTTATAAGATTTTGGAAATCCTTAATCCCGTTTCTTTCCGTTTGGCTCTTCCAGGAACATTCAAGATTCACAATGTTTTTCATAAATATTTGTTGAAAAGGTTTGTTGAGCCAGTAGTTCCTATGGCTGAGCCCCCTGAGCCTGTATTGGTTAAGGGCAATCTGGAGTATGAAGTAGAGAAGGTATTGGATTCTCGTCTGGCTAGACGGAGACTCCAGTACTTGGTCAAGTGGAAAGGTTATGGTCAGGAGGACAATTCTTGCCAATACTGACAGCTGAGGGATGCAGCCCCCAACTGTGAGTCTTGCCTGGCTGGTTATCAAAAATACAGGGGAAACCATGCCGTTGTTTTTTTAATTTTTTTATTTAGAGCGGAGGCTGATGAACTCTCCTATCAGCCGCTCCTGCTCTCACTGTTATTAGCGGCGGCAGGCATAGGCTGCAGCGAGCAGTAGTGCCATTAGCCAACGCCAGTGACCGGAGGTAACCTTTACATCTCTGATCACAGCTGCGGGCTCACACTGTCATTTGACAGAGTGGGAACCTCTGTCTGACTGGCGGTAATGATTTTACCGCTAATCAGAAGCAGTGTTTGCTGTGCTGTCATGCACATGACAGCATGGCAAACACTGGATGGGCCCAAACATTGGGCCGGGTACTGTTCCAGGACTCAAACCTTTTTTAACTGTTCGGCCGGGCCTGAACATTCAGGGGTCCACCAATCTCTAATCTTGTGTCTAGTGTGTGACCGGTGTGCGTATGTCATGTTTCTACTGTGTGACTGGTGTGTGTATTCTGAGTCTAGTGTGTTTCTGGTGTGTATTTGTCTAGTGTGTGACTGGTGTGTATGTTTCTAGAGTGTGACTGGTGTGTATGTATCATGTGTCTTGTGTGTGACTGGTGTGTATGTATCCTGTGTCTAGCATGTGACTAGTGTGTGTGTGTCATGTGTCTAGCATGTGACGGGTGTGTGTGTGTCATGTGTCTAGCGTGTGACTGGTGTGTATGTGTCTTGAGTGTGTATGAGGCACATGTCTAATTAGTACAATATTTCTGTGCTTATAGAATATCATTGTTCTCGGCAGCACTTTTCTCGTTTACATGTAACTAGGGGACACTGGGGGTAGTTGTAGCCAAGTATTTAAATGCACAGTACAAGGACAGAGTCCCCTGAGAAGGCAGTCAGTGAGCTGTCCCCCGGCCCCTTGTACATGATTGGACAGGACAACCTTAGCTTCCCCACCGATTATCTTCTCTGTTCTGGTCACAGCAGTCCAGGCAATTAAGACTCCAGAAAGGCAGCTGTTCTCCAACAGGGAAAAGAACTTTTAATAAACGGGGATAGAGTAGAATGACAGAAGACTACAGCACTGGATTCCTGATCTATCCCTGACACGCTCTGCAGCCGCACCCACAGCAGCTGTGGCAGCCAAAGGTAGACAGTGGTCCACACGCTGGAGTCCTGGGCCCCTGACACCCCTCCAGCGGGAGCCCTTCCAGAATCCTGGGGCCAGTGTTGTGATCCTTAGTCCTTTGATCTTTTGGACCCCTCCTGAGTCCTTAGAGTCTGGGACAGCAGACCTCTCCCATCCAGGGGATCTGGCAGTGCCCCGTCTGTGCAGCACGTCTGCTCAGGTCAGAGTCACCGGCAGAACTCTGCCAAAGCTGCAACCCCTGCGGGATCATCTTCAACAGAGAAACATACAGGACACGATAATTTTCTTCATTGGACTATCCTTGTTTTACATTTGTTATTCCTACCATTCCCTCTTTAACCTTTTACATCCCTGCGAGGAGTGAATACCCTGTTCCATTAAATTGTTACATCTTGTTAACCCTTGCTCTGCCTCCTGCCTGTCACTGCATCCGCAACCTGCTTACATACACAAAATTATCTGCTTCCGATAAGGATGTTTTTAAGTCAAGCTTAAAAATCATTGCACCCAACAAATCAGCGTTTGTTGGTTTGTCAGGTGATTGTTTAGACAGATATATAGCTGGAAAAAATTCCCTGATTATCAGCTTGACTAGATGGAAGCTAAGGTAAGACTGTGCAGCTAGTACCCGTTAAGCATGGTGGGTCCCAATAATGATTTTCTTTGGTGAGTCCAAACTACTCCAGTCCGATGCTGTTTGGACACCACCACATCCTTTGGAAACTGGGTTACAAAAAAATCTTCTTTGGCAATCACAGCTCAGCATCCTATAATTTCTAACAAACCTAATAACACCAAAGGTCACTCAAAGGGGTCAAAGTATGGTGCAAGAAAAAGGTAATGGAGTCAATGTTTGTGAAAAAACTATGTGATGGATTTTTTTTGAAACTTTTACTGAGTTCAGTGATCAAAAGTATATAAAAATCACTTCTTTTCAAACAATTTTACCCTTGCAGACCTGGGTAATTCGGTAACTTGTATTTTTCAGACTCTGACTTTTCCTATAGGTTAGTAATGTTCACATTTCTTCTGGGTGCTGTGGCTCGCACCTGTAATCCTGGCTACTATGGGAGGCTTGGGCTGTTGGATCACTTGAGCTTGTCAGTTCTGGTCCATTCTGTGCTATGTGGATCAGGGGTCTTCTCTGTCCTCAGCATCAATATGGTGACTCTGAGCCAGCTGCTTGGGGACACTAAGTTGATGGAGGATGTGGTGTCCTTGGTCAAAAAATAAAATGTCCCAAGTAGATACTGAAAACATTTAATAGATATATAGCACTTATGCATAGCCAGCATGGGGCAGACTGAAGAACACAGAGAAACTCAGCCCCATTGGAGCAGAGGTCAATTACATATTTATTTTTTGGGAAAAAGAAGATTAAAGCTCCTTAAAGAGAATCTGTCACCAGGTTTATGTCACCTAATCTGAGAGCAGCAAAAAAAGGTTACAAAATGCTAAAATGCATGATAAATGCTGCAACCTACTGTTCATGGATTGTTCTGCAGTTCTTTATTTTCTTAAAGGGAATATGTCTCCAGATTTTAATTACTCCATCTGAATGGTGCATAGTGTACAGACCGAGACTCTGTTTCCAGCGTTGTGTCACACACTGGACTGCTTGCTGTAGTATAGATAAAATCACTGTTTTATCAGCAAGAGATTAGCACTAGAGGACTAGTAAACCTCCATATTCATGAGTCCCATATAACTAAGAACTAGTAGATTTGTAGAGGATAAAACACCGTTATGAAAACTGCAGCAAGCAGCCGAGGAAGTGACTCATTGCGGGAATCAGTTAACCCCTTTTTGACCCTAGACGTACTATCCCGTCCAGGTGACCTGGGCCTTATTGACCCTGGACGGGATAGTACGTCATACGATATCAGCTGCGCTCAGGGGGAGCGCAGCTGATCGCGGCCGGGAGTCAGCTGATTATCACAGCTGACACCTGGCACTAAGTGCCAGGAGTGGGCACATTAACCCCCGGCACACTGCAATCAAACATGATTGCAGTGTTCCGGCGGTAAAGGGAAGCATCGCGCAGGGAGGGGGCTCCCTGTGTGCTTTCCTGAGACCCTCAGAGCAGTGCAATGTGATCGAGCTGTTCCGAGGGCTTCCTTCCTGCAGGCCACCGGATCCAAGATGGCCATGGGTGTTGTGAATGGGTTTGAGATGAGTTCTGAGCAGAGCCTCCCTCTGGTGGTTACAAGCGGTACTAGTGAGGATTGTGAAGACTGGGAATCAGGTGTTACTGATTGGTCTTATTTAAGGGAATCATTTTCCCATCAGGGTTGCCGGTGATCAATTGTTCTGGTCTGAATCCTTCTTTCCAGTTTCCCTTGTAGCCTGCTGTGTCGTGTCTGCATCTCCTGCTATCAGATAAGACAATTTCTTATTTTGTGTTTTTGCTATATTTTTGCATTTGGTCCTGCACTTCTGTGGGGGCCTTCAGGGTCCCCTCCGGGGGCTTTTGCCCTCTCAGTTTAGTTCAGCCACTGTGTTTTGTACTTTTGCTTTTTCCAGTTTTTTCAGTGGCTGCTGTTTTTGTTACACCAGAGAACTAATTTAGGTGGTAGAGGTCGTGTGATCTCAGGTGATTTTGAAATTAGTAGAGTTGGTGCTTTTCAGGGTTTTCTGGGATTGCAGTAAGTACCCTTCCTGTCCTTTTCTATTTAGATAGTTTGGGCCCCAGCGTTTGCTCATTCTATTTTCTTTCTGTGTCAGTATTTCCTCTTGTCTAACCGCCATTACATGTTTGGGGGCTTTCTATTATCTTTGGGGTTCTGCTCCGGGGCAGATAGCTTTCCTATTTCTATCTTTAGGTGTAGTTAGTTTCTCAGGCTGTGACGAGGCGTCTAGGACCAACGTAGGAACGCTCCACGGCTGCCTCTAGTTGCGGTGGTTAGTCAGGGTACTGCAATCCCATAGATTCCAACTGCTCTGGTGTATTTCCTTTTTTGCCTGCACTCCTCAGCTACCGTAACATAACAGTATCACCGGCCTTAAAAATTGTATGGTACTCACAGAAGGGAAAAAATATTTTGAAGGAAGAAAAGTTGTCAGAGATATTTTTCTGTTTGTTGCATTTTTTTTTTTTTTTTTTTCCCTCTGTATCTCTGGGTGCTGGGGAGGATCTTTTCTCCCAATGGAGTTTGCACAGTTGTCTGGCCGTGTGGATCAGCTTGCCACTGAGGTTCAGAGTATTGCTGCATATCTTGCTAGGTTGCCTGTTGTGGAACCTAGGATCCCCATGCCAGATTTGTTTTTAGGGATCGAGCTAAGTTTCAGAATTTCAAAAATAATTGTAAATTGTTTTTTGCCTTAAAATCTAAGTCCTCAGGAAACGCAGCGCAGCAGGTTCAAATTATCATCTCTCTCCTGCGCGGCGATCCTCAGGATTGGGCTTTTTCCCTGATACCTGGGGATCCTGTTTTGAGTGATGTTGATGCATTTTTTCAGGCTTTGGGGTTATTGTACGATGAGCCTAATGTCACTGATCAAGCTGAAAAAGCCTTGTTGGCATTAAATCAGGGGCTTGATGACGCTGAGTTATACTGTCAGAGATTCCGTAGGTGGGCAGTCCTGACCAAATGGAATGACGACGCTTTGGCGGCCCTTTTCCGGAAGGGTCTGTCGGATAATGTAAAGGATGTTATGGTGGGATTCCCTGTCCCCTCTGGTCTCAATGATTCTATGTCATTGGCGATTCAAATTGACAGACGTTTGCGTGAGCGGAGAAGTATGCGTGGAGTGGTGTTGCCTTGTGAGCCAGCTGCTGAGCCCATGCAGTGTGATGGAGTGGTGTCTGGGGCACAGCGTCATGAGTTTCGAAAGCGCAATGGGTTATGTTTCTACTGTGGTGATGCCTCTCATGCTATTTCAGTCTGCCCTAAGCGGGGAAGACATTTTGCACGCTCAGTTGTCTTGGGTAGTGTTCAGACTAAGTTTTTATTAACTGTCACTCTGATATGCTCTCTGTCCTCATTTTCTGCTCAGGCTTTCGTTGATTCTGGAGCAGCTATTAACCTGATGGATTATGATTTTGCTAAGCGTTGTGGGTTTTCCTTGATACCCCTACAGAAGTCTATTCCTTTACTGGGGATCGATTCTACCCCTTTGGCTGAGAATAAACCCCAGTTTTCTACTCAGGTGATAATGAGGGTTGAACCTGATCACCAGGAGTGCTGCAAATTTTTGGTTCTATATAATCTGCATGACATTATAGTGCTGGGTTTCCCTTGGTTACAGTCTCATAATCCTGTTTTGGATTGGAAATCTGTGTCTGTAACCAGTTGGGGCTGCCAATGTGTTAGTGCCAACACTCCTGTTTTTTCTGCCTCCCCCCAGGCTGAGGATGTTCCTGACTTTTTGTTTGATTTTTCTGATGTGTTTAGCGAAAGTAAATCTGCATCCTTACCTCCCCATAGGAGCTATGACTGCGCTATCGAATTAGTGCCGGGTAGTAAATTCCCTAAGGGTCGCCTTTTTAACTTGTCTGTACCTGAACATGACGCTATGCGGTCTTATATCAAGGAATCATTGGAGAAGGGTCATATCAGACCATCCTCTTCACCCTTAGGTGCCGGTTTTTTCTTTGTGGCCAAAAAAGATGGTTCATTAAGGCCGTGTATTGATTATCGTCTCTTGAACAATATTACTGTGAAATATCAATACCCGTTACCCTTGATTTCTGACCTGTTTTCCAGGGTGAAAAACGCTACTTGGTTTACTAAGCTTGACCTCAGGGGGGCGTATAACCTTATTCGCATTAAGCACGGGGATGAATGGAAGACGGCATTTAACACCCCTGAAGGGCATTTTGAGTACCTTGTGATGCCCTTTGGGC
The DNA here is from genome assembly GCA_033576555.1 of Oophaga sylvatica. NCBI lineage: Eukaryota > Metazoa > Chordata > Amphibia > Anura > Dendrobatidae > Oophaga > Oophaga sylvatica. The sequence goes on from JARQOD010008662.1 coordinate 34,200, forward strand.
TCACTAATGCTCCTTCCGTCTTCCAGTCCTTCATGAATGACATTTTCAGGGATTTTGTGGACAAATTTCTGATTGTTTATTTGGATGATATCTTGATTTTTTCTAATGACTGGGACTCTCATGTGAAACATGTTCGAACTGTATTCCAGATTTTGAGAGAGAATGCTCTGTATGTGAAGGGATCAAAGTGTCTTTTTGGCGTACAGAAGATCTCATTTCTGGGATTCATTTTGTCCCCATCTGTTATTGAAATGGACCCGGTCAAGGTTCAGGCCATCTGTGATTGGGTCCAACCTACTTCATTAAAGGCTCTTCAGAGATTTTTGGGTTTTGCCAATTTTTATCGTAAATTTATTGGTAATTTCTCTGTTATTGTTAAACCATTAACTGATTTGACCAGAAAGGGTTCTGATGTGGTGAATTGGCCTCCTGAGGCAGTCTCTGCGTTTCAGGAACTTAAGCAGAGATTCACTTCTGCTCCTGTTCTACGGCAGCCTGATGTTTCTCTGCCATTTCAGGTGGAGGTTG
>JARQOD010008663.1:0-34717 GCA_033576555.1 Oophaga sylvatica
CTCCACAAAACCAGGGGCGCTGGAACTGAGTATATTTTTGTTTTTTTTTTTCAAACACAAAATACCAAAATAAAATTTTTTACTGTGGACAAACCCATTTAATGATAAAAATAAAAAAAGATCTAAAGTAATGAAGTTCAAAAACTGACATTAATTATTACACTACTTGGCCCATGCAAAATTTTCAACATTGGTCGTTGAGGCGCAGGCAATTTCAAAAAAAAGTAAGCTGGTCAAGTGTAAATGATTTCATGAATGATGAACACAGACAGGTATTTATAATGTAGCTTGGTAATACTAAAATTTGTTTGATAAGTAAGGCCAAAAAACGTCTCCTGTTGAGGTGCCACCTGCAGTCATTGTGTCTTTCTGTAGGTTTAAAATAAATGTTTAAACTGTATTTAGTGATAAAACATAATGTGTGGTTTGTTTGGCCCCTTTTCCCTTGCTGAAGGGAGCAAGTTTACCTTTCAAATGGGGGTATAAAGCCCCGTCACAACTAAGCGAGATCGCTAGCGAGATCGCTAAAGCGTCACAAATTTTGTGCGCAGCAGCGACCTAGCCAGCGATCCGCTTAGTGTGACACGCAGCGACGACCAGCCCCCCTGCTGGGTATCGCTGATCGGCGTTGAATGTCCGGGACCATTTTTTCATCATTGGTCTCCTGCTGGCCACGCACATCGTTTGCGTGTGACAGCGGAGACCAACGATCAGAGAGCTGGGAGCTGGTATCCAATGTACAATATCGGGTAACTAAGCACCGCGGGGCACCTAGTTACCCTATATGTACCCTGTTACCGGCTCCCAGCTTCTGCTGTGGAACGCTGATATCCGGTTTAAAGGGTACATATTGGGTAACTAGGTGCCGCGCGGTGCTTAGTTACCCGATATGACATTGGATACCGGCTCTCTCAGCGCTCTACAGCAGAAGCTGAGAGCCAGTATCTAGGGTACATATCGGGTATCTAGTGAAACGCGGTGCTTACTTACCCAATGTGTACATTGGATACCAGCCTGCTCGCTGGTCCTGATCGCTGGTGAGTCTGCCCATGTGATAGCTCACCAGTGATCAGCTAACGATGTCCCAGTGATCCCATCCACGTCGTATCGTTGGGGGGATCGCTGGGACATTGAAGAGTGTGACGGGACCCAAATTTGTGTGTGTGGGGCGAAGTAATCAGCGAAAAAGCAGTGCATGTTTACAAATGTGTTTGCATATGTGACTCACCATTTGTGTGTGTGTGGGTCGAAGTAATCACCGAAAAAGCAGTGCATGTATACAAATGTGTTTGCATATGTGACTCACCTTCAGTGAAGTGTGCGATCCTCCAAAGTGCCTGAAATAGCTGGGCAAGCACTTGAGCAAGCTGGAAAGACCCCAAGGCAAATGTTTGGATTTGTTTGTGATATCTGTAAGCAGCTTTGTGGCAGTGTGCTTTGGGGTAGTGTGCTGCCACCTGCAGGTGACCTTTCAAATGGTGTATCATTGTTTGTGTGGGTGGAGTATGAATGGAGCAAATGTTGCAATTAAATAAGCAGTGCATGTTTACAAATGTGTTTTTCATATGTGCCTCACCTGCAGTGAAGTGTGCAATCCTCCAATTTGGCTAAAATAGGCTGGACAAGCAGTTCGGCTGTAAGCAGCTTTGTGGTAGTGTGCTTTGGGGTACTGTGGTGCCACCTGCAGGTCATTTTTTCCTTACTGCAGGTTTAATGAAAATTAATGTTTAAACTGTATTTTGTGATCAAATCGCGGATGTGTGGTTTGTTTGGCTATTTTCTTGCTGAAGGGGGCAAGTTTACCTTTCAAATGGTGTATCATTTGTTTGTGTGGGTGCAGTATGAACGGAGATACAAAGTAATCACCGAAAAACAGTGTTTAGAAATAATAGAATATACACAAATGGATATTAAAAAAGTAATTATTTTTATTGAGTGTATTGACCTGTTGAACAACTATGCTGAGAACATAATAGATGATTATTAGTCTGCTCTGACTGATGTGGTAGCATGTGATGAATTTGTGGCCTCACTACATCAGTATGGAAATATTATCTCCGAATACTGTATTAACGTTGACCTTACAGTACAATAAAAAATTCCTAGTGCTGTCGATATTTTACAACCCCAGGACTATCCCCTTTCTATACACAATGAAGTTCAGGAGAAAACGTGCAGGAGCTGCTGTAAATAATCATGACAGTGGAACAAAAGATGAATATTTAATGCTTGCACTAAGAAGCCAGTTCAAATAGTCATGCCCTAGAGCAAATACTTTATCAGAAGTCGGAAAATATCATAGGACATGGAAATTAGGACTGATGTGTAACTAGTAGTGTTAGCATTTCCGATACCGCAAGTATCGGGTATCGGCCATATTAGCTCTATTCGCCTTTCGATACTTAGTTCCGATATTTTCCATATATCGTATACCGGAATCGGAAGTTCCCATAATTCTTTGAGAGACAATGTGATTTTAGTCAGCCAAGAGAATCCTAAGAAGTGTGGGCACAATCCTGTACTGCTGCGGTCATGTTAACTAATGGCATGGCTGTGATTGGATGCTGAAATGAATGTCAGAATGCACTATAAAAGGCGCCGCCGCCATTTTTAGCGTCACGGCTGTGAACCATTTGGAAAAAAACGCTGCTCTGCTGACCTGGGACAGTTAGAGATTGCATTTATGACTTGCTTTGGGAGCTAGTTTACCACCGTTTTTAAAGCTTTTCCTTTTGCCTGAGTGTTGTTTTAAACAGCTCGCAAGGTGTGTGTGATGCGGGACGCGCATTTTGCTCTGAAGCAACGCGTCGACTTTTCAGGGGTCACTCACAGACTCTTTTTTTTTTTTCATGATAAAAGGCGCCGCCGCCTTAAGCGTCACGTGCGGAATTTTAGAAGGGACAGAACCTGCTGGCTGACTCTGAGGGACGTTAAATTTTCGATTTATTACGTGCTGGGGCAGCTAGCCCCAAACCGCTTTTAAAAATTCCTTTTTTCCTGCAGTGTTTTTAAACACTCTCAAGGTTTTTTGGGGGGGGGAGGTGACGCTGCAGTTTGCTCGAGAAAAGCTTCTGTAGCATCGCACGGTCACTCACAACTCTTTTTTTTTTTTTCATGTAATCCTTCTGTTCCTGAATTTAAAAAAAATAGTGTGACGCGTTCCCCTCCGTATCAAACCTTGGTTGCAAACACATAAATCCACAAGGAGCCTTTCACGCAAGTGAAAGTTTTTTTTTCAGTTTCACTGCGTCTGTATTTTTTTTTTTTTTTTTGAGTAAACACCTCCATTTTCTTCAACAAGCCGGTACCTGCTGAGTCTTTACTCTCATCCTTGAATTTTTCAAAAAATTGGCTGCGCTTTTTCATTTAAATTACAAAAAAATTTTTGACCTCTTCCATCAAAATACAAACATTGCTTGAAAAAAAAAAAGAAGCCACAAAAAGGCCTTTCACCCAAGTAACTTTTTGTTTCCAGTGTTCACTGTTCGATTTTTATTTTTTTTTAGGATTAATCCCGCCCCCAAAACAACCACCGCGCGTGTACCGCGAGTGTCTGTCACGGCTCCCTTGAAAAATTTTAAAAAAAATTTCTGCTGTTTATTCTTTTTAAAATTTTTCAAAAAAAATTAGTGTGCCCTTTTTCACAAAATACAATACATTTTTTGGGGAAACAAAAAGAAGTCCACAAAAAGGCCTTTCACAGCAAGTGAACTTTTTTTTCAGTTTCACGTAGTCTGATTTTTATTTTTTTGTGGAGTGAAGATCCCCTCCACTTCAACCCCCCCCAGGTGACTCTCTGATGCTGTCACGGCTCTCCTTTTAAATTTTTTAAAAATGCTGCTGCTTTTTTCTTTTTAATTTACAAAAAATATTATTGCGCTCTTCCAAAAAATACAATACTTTTTTTTTCAAACTAATAGAAGTCCAAAAAAAGGTTTTTTCAAAATAAATTTTTGGGTTTTAGTGTCACTGTAGCCCCCGGGTTTCTTTTTTTTTGGGGGTGTAGACCCGTTTTCCCCTTCAACACCGCAGCGGTACCTCGGTGTCCTGTCCGGGGCCCCTTGTAATTTTTTAAAAATTGCTGCTGTTTTTTTCATTTTAAATTTACAAAAAAAATTATGGACGCTTTCCATAAAAAAACAATAATGCTTGCAAACTTAATAGAATCCCCAAAAAGGCCTTTCACAGAAGTAACATTTTTGTTTCAGTGTTCACTGTAGTCTAGGTTTCATTTTTTTGTAGGAGTTAGATCCCGCTCCCTTCAACCACCGCAGCGGACCTCGATGGCTTCATTTTCTCATCCTTTAATTTTTTTAAAAATTCGCTGCTTTATTCTATTTTAAATTTTTCAAAAATATTTTTTTAAAAATGTGAGCTTTCCCCCAAAAAAAAATACATTGCTTGCAAACTAATAAAGTCCAAAAAAGGCCTTTCCCACAAGTAACAGTTGTGTTTCAGTTTCCTGTAGTCTGGGGTTTTATTTTTTTGTAGGATGTAATCCCGCTCCATTTTTAACCACCGACGTGTACTCTCTGAGTTCTGTCACGGGTCTCCTTGAAATTTTTTAAAAAAATTTCTGCTGCTTTTTATTTAAAATTTACAAAATAATTTGTTGACGCTCTTCATAAAAAAACAATACAGCTTGCAAATTTTAAAAAACCAAAAAAGGCCTTTTTACGCAATGAACATTGTTTCAGTTTTTCACGTATTCTGGGGTTTCTTTTTTTTTAAAGTGAACCCCTCCACTTCAACCACCGCAGGCGGTACTCTGCTATGTCTGTCACCGGGCTCTCCGGGGAATTTTCAAAAATTGCGCTGCTTTTTTCTATTTTAAATTTAAAAAATATAATTACACTCTTTTCCCTCAAAATACAAACATTGCTTGCAAACTTTAAAAGAAGCCCCAAAAAAAGGCCTTTTTACAGCAAGTGAACATTGTTTTCAGTGTTCACTGTATCTGAGGGTTTTTTTTTTTTGTAGGAGTGTAGATCCCCCCACTCAACCACCGAAAACGTGACTCTGCTGATGTCTGTCAGGGGTACCTTTAATTTTTAAAAAAACTGCGCTTTTTCTATTTTTAAATTTAAAAAAAATATATTAGGTGACGCTTTTTCCATCAAAATACAATACATGCTTCAAACTTAATAAAAGTCCACAAAAGGCCTTTCACAGCAAGTGAACATTGTTTTCATTTTCACTGTAGTCTAGGTTCATTTTTTTGTAAGTGAATTTCCCGCTCCATTTAAAACCACCGCGGGGGTACTCTGCGAGGTTTTCACTGGCTCCCCCTTGTAATTTTTCAAAATTGCGCGCTTTTTCAATTTAAATTTAAAAAAAAATTTTTTATGTGACGCCTTCCAAGACGCGTTTGTTGGCCCTTTTTGTGAGTCTGCAGCCATGGTTGTTCAGCTGCAGCCGAGAAACGACCGCAAAACGGCCACATTCTCACCACGCAGTTTTTTGGTGTACACCCCCTAGACCCTCGCACGGACAATTTAAAAAACCTCATCACACCGTGAACCGGGACCGTAAAATTTTGGGGGGACCAAACACACTGTTGAAACCCAAAAATGTTCTCCATCCAGCCGAAGCGCTGCTGCGCACTGCTTTCCAAAGCAGCCGGCTCGAGGCTTGTAGACACCTCTGCCAAAGAGAGCCAACACGCCCTGCACGGGGCAAACTAAAAATGTAAAAAAAATTTTTTTGTGACAGGCCCCAAGGTTACACCATAGTGAGGGAAATCTTTTTAATTTGGTGATTATTCACCAAACTGTTCACTAAAAATTAGTTCAAAGATAGTTCTTTAGTTCAGTTTTTCTCCACCCATCCTGGGGGATTGAGGGGAAATGCATCATGTGCCTCTGAAAAAAATGAACAGATAAACTTTTTAACAAAAGTTCTTTTGGAATGACTCAGGCAGCCTTTTTCAATCTGATGCCTCGACTAGCCCAGCGTCCAAAAATTTTGTGTAGGGGGGGCTGAGAAGCAGTTCAGCTCCACCTTTTAAAACAGAAGGGGGGTCAGTGTTAAAGATTTTAGCAAACTGATTTCTAGGTAGGGCGAACACACACAGAAACACCTTCATACACACATTGAAGCGTTCTGTGCGTGTTGAAATTTCATTTTTTATTAAAATTTTATTACTGTTAATTGTTTTTAAAGTTGGTAGTTTGGAGGTGCTGGCTTGCCCTGCTCCAGTGTATTATCGAGCGCGTTTTTAGTGCGCGGGGGGTGTAAAAACAGACCCGCATCGACTAACCCAGACAATGTAGACCGCTTTTTTTTCTGAAAATGAAAGGCATGGATCTCACCTGAATTTGCCTGTCCTTTTTCATTTTTAAATAACTGTTTGCCAAAACTTTTCCCAAAAGTCCCTTTATGTTCATCTTTCTACCACCAACCTACTCCCTGGGCTACAACACTGCCAGCCAGGGGAATGATCATTTACAAAACAAAATTTACCCCCCAAAAAAATAGTACCCACACTCCAGTGCCCACTTTATCGCCAGCACCTCCCCCCAAAAATCTGTCTTTTTTTTTTGTGAGTAATTTTCGACTGGGGAAACTAAGGGATGCCCCCCCCGTTAACCCCAGCCGAAAAAACCGGCACCCAGACCTCCCGACGCATCAGTCTGGACAAAAATTCCTTTTGAACTCGGGTTGTAAAACGGTGCCCACACAGCCCCCCCTTTTTGCCCTTTGAGACCCCTTGCTGATTTATAACCGGCTCCACCAACCGGGGGTATTCCTCAAACGGACCCTAAAATTTTTAAGGGGAAACCAAGGGACTTACAAATGAGGCTGAGGACGTGTACTGGCCCTGGACAAGAGTTACAATACCGTTTAACTTCTTTATAAACCCCCCCCAAAAAACCTTTAAATTTCTGTGTGGGTTTTTTTTTGGGCCCAAAAGTCACCAGAAAATGGAAAGCGCTAAGTCCATTACCAACCCCGATATGACTGCGGTAGCACAAGCAAAAAAAATTTTAACATGTATTTTAAAAAACCTATACAGCAAATCTTTGGTTCAGCTCAATTTGTTTAAATACTGTAGCTCCCCCCCGGGGTTTGGGGGTTTTCCCCCTTGACAATCAAAAAATTTTAGGGGAACTCAAAGGGGGGCCGCAAATTGCCCTTTTAAAAAATTTGTCACCGTCACATTTTTAAATATTACAATTCAGTCCCGGGGGAAAAACTCCATCCCCCCCCCAAAAAACCTTCGATAGAGGGGGTTTTCCCTACTCCCCGAAGGAAAGTAATACCCCACTGCACAAATGTTTTTATGCAAGTGAGATGATAGTAGCCAACAAAGTACCCCAACAAACCACTTGTGATCGCCCTACAGCGTGGAACAATGCACTCAAAAACTGCCTTCCGGACAAAATTTTTATAAAAGGCAATAGTGAGAAGTACGATAGGATCCGGGGAGATTAAGGTTTTGTTTGGTTTAGTAGCAACTTTTATGTTGACATGTTTGAATGGCGGGGAACCCTCCTGCTCCAAATTTGATTGAAGGTGCGTACCAATGTGGACGGAAAATCCTCCCCAAAAATTTTTAAAAATTTGGCGAAAAAAATCAGATCCTGGACTTTCCCGTATTAAAGTAACTTTTCCCCCTGTCACTTCCGTCACCTCAATTTTTTTTTAAAAGGAGAAGCGATATTTTTTTGAGGGGGGGTAACCGTTTTCCCTCTAAAAGGTGTTCCCTCCTCACACCATTTTCCACCTTATAAAAGCTGAGTAGTTTTCTTTAGAATGGGTTTAGGTTCGAGGGTCTTTTTTCATGACCCAGTTTATTCGTTAAGCTGTAAATGTTATGACAAATATTTCCTTTCGCAGTCGTGCAATAGCCCCCTCTTTTGCAAAATAACATATACGGGGGTCTATAATTGTTATTACGCTTCCTCTCGTCATAAAACCCATACGTGTAAAAAAACCTTAGCCGCTTAATCTTTTTTAACCTGTGTGATGAACTTGTTTTTTTTGCCGTGTACCTACGCTAATACCTGCGCCTCAGTAGTTTGCCCCCAACTTTTTTTTAGCGTTGTCTGTAACCTATTATTTCCCGCGTTTTCCCCTTCCCGCTGCCCAAAAAATTCCCCGGGGATCCCTAGTATCCCCTTTACCCTTTTACAAAAAAAAAACACCATTGCTTTCACAGATGTAAAAATTTTTCAAAACCTTTAACAAAAGGTCGGGAAGCCCCAAATTTTTTGGTTGGCCCCACTGCACCATAGGGGCGGTCATGTACGGCACTGGCATATATACAACGCTTTGCACATCGCCTCTTCCACCCCCTTAAAACTCCGGCTGCAATATATAATCTATTCGGCCAAGATCAGTGGCCGAAGAATGAATATTCCTGCCATCTGGTTCAGGTGTGTCCAAATGTCTAAAATTTTACTCGTGTCTAGCAAGGGTTATTATAAACGGTGTCATTGATCGCACTTCATTCGCATCACCTACGTTCTTCATGGTTCGATTCACCATTTTAAAAGTCACCACCGGGGTTTGGTTTTAAATGCTCTCCTATCGGCCGATATTTGGGATACCTGGGAAAAAGGGGGAACGTCTCCAAACCCCCACCACATGTCAGCGCAGGAACCGAAAGGGGGGAACGTGTTTTTTTTTTGCGCATAGGTGGAGTTTTTACAGTAAATGATACTGCTGTCTTATTTTTGCCCCAAAGGGGGCAGAATAAGTCTCGTAACGTTACATTTACAGAAAAACCAAAAATAATAGACCCACGCTACCCTAACCGGACAAAGGAAGGGGTATTTTTTGGGGGATAAAGCCCCATTTAAAGCGTCACGTGCTTTAATTCATTTTTGGGACAAACCTGCCGCGACCTGAGGGACAGTTAGAGTTCGATTTTGTTACTGTTTTTTGGGCACTATTTAAAACCAACCGCTGTGACATCTTCCTTTTTCCCTTGCAGTGTTTTTTTCACGCCCCCGGGCAAGGTGTTGGGGTGATGAGTACCGCTGCAGTTTGCTCGGAAAAACCCCTTAAGTAGGCATCTCCAAGTCACCCTCAACCTTTTTTTTTTTTTTTCTTTAGTTAAAATTCTTGCTGCTCCATTAATTTTAAATTAAGTGTGACGTGTTCCTCCGTACCAATATTTTTTAAAAAAACTGTAGGGGCACAAAAAAGCCCTTTCAAGCTAAGAGTTTTTGTTCACTGTAGTTGAATTTTAATTTATTCAATTTTGATCACGCTCAAGTTACTTTCAAGCAATGCTTTTGTACTCTCAGCGTGTCTTACTCCTCACCTTGTCATTTTCCCAAAAATTGTGTACATGTACAAAATGTTTCATTTGATCAAATCCAAAAAGCAGTCCCCCCGGACACTCATGGCTGTTTTGAGGGGGGACTGCCCAAAAAATTTTAAATAAATTAAAAATTGCAATCGGGCACCTTGTCAAGGCCCAACCTCTTCTCCCCTGATAAATAATAAAAATAATATCTTTTTTTATTAGCGCCAACATATTCCGCACCTTTACTTTTTAACAGTTTCAAAACACAATAAAAGGGAAAAACAACGAAAAACAATAAAAATTAAAAAAAATAAGCCCACCCGCTGGAGAGCTTACAACTCAATGAGTGGGGAGAACAAAGTACAGTTTTAAAATAATGGGGCTTTTCAATAGGGGCCCGCCTCTTAGGGAGTGAGGCATGGTTGGGGGATAAAAGGCCCACAACACATTTTAAAAATAGAACACTTTGGGGTTTAAAGTGATAGGCCACTCTGAACAAAGTTTTTTGGGGAGCGCCGAAACCAGGCAAATTGTGGAAATCCAAATTTTTTGGGACAATTTTAAGGTTTTGCGCACGGGGAAAGTCTTGGAGTCGGGGGTGGGGGTAGGATACGCAGGGTTTTGTCGAAAGCATTTGCAGAGCGCAGCGTGGGGAGGCCATAGATAAAATAGGGGGGAATGTAGGGGGGGCTGCACTGTAGAGCTTTGGGTGAGAACCATACTTTAATTTGGACCCCATAAGAAGGGCACCATTAAGGACTGGCGAAGAGCGGGCGCGCCGGTACCGATTACCAGATGATGCCCCCGGCTGCTGCTTAAGGGGGGAGGAAGGGGATAGAAGAAGGGGGGGGCCAATAAAAGAGCTTTTCAGTAGTCCGGCGGAGTGGATAAAAGCTACGTGGGGGTTTTTGTTGTTTCCAGGTGAAAAAAAGGGGGGGGGATTCAGAGATGTTCTTTAGGTGTACAGGGGAAATATCTAACAAACGGGGGATGCTGGAGAGACTTCACCTACTCCACCAGGCTCACTCCTTTGTGAGAAACAATGTTTGGCCAGCCAGAAATAAAAATAAGTTCAGAAAATGGGAATTTTTGGGTTTTGGGTTCACTTTTTTTACGGGGGCTAATCCCCAAAACCATGGGGGGCCTTAAAAAAAATTCCGGGGGGGTTGGAGAAACTCATTCCCACAGAAAAGTACCAGAAACAAGGGGTAGGGGCCCTCCAACAAAGGGTTTTTCCTTGCCCGGGGAAACCCACCCCCCTGCGGTACCTTTCAACGTTTGTTGAAGCTTTTCAAGATTGAGGTTACAGTGGTAAGTCTTTTTTTAAAAAAGATCCTGCTGTGATTAAGTTTTTATGTTTAAAAAAATTTTTTTTTTCTTAGGAATTTAAATAAATTTTTTTTTTTTTTTAAAAACAATGATTTTTGAATGTTAAAAAACCATTTTTTTTTTTTTTTTTTTTTAGGTTTTTGATCTCCGAACTAGTTGCGATCGTTGACTCACACCCCTCCCCCAAAAGTTACTCGGGTTATGGGAGAAAAACACCGAATTTCCAGACTGATTTCATGTTAATGTTCTGGCCTTACCAGCACACAGCACTTGATGTTATTTATCTTTTTCCAAATTATTTTTTAAAAACTGCCCTTCTCACTTTTAAAATTTGCATTTTTTTTTAAGCACAAGTTTTTTTACTTTTCCTTGTTCTGTAAGTAGGCTTAATGTTAAAAATGTTTTTACTAGATGTAAATATGAACAGTAAATTTATATTAAATTTTGAAATTATTAGGTACCCCGCCACCAGGCTCTTTCGCCCCTCTCCCTTTGAGTAGGAAATATCGGACCCCAGGCCGCCCACACAGTTCCTGACCACTTCCCCTGGTGCCGCACTTTCAGTCCTCAAAGTACCAACTATGTTGAGCTTTTCCGATACCGCAAAAATCGGGTATGGCCGTTTTTCGCTTTATGGGAATTCCGATTTTTAACGAACTTTTTCATATCGTATACCGGAAGGAAGTTTCCAAATTCTTTGAGGGGGAATGGATTTGTCAGCCAATGGGAACCTACGAAGTGGGGCACCCTGTAATCCCCGCGGTCTCTTAACAATGGATGCTGTGATTGGTCTGAAAAATGTCAAATGCCAAAAAAGCGCCCAGCCATTTTAGCGTCACGTGCTGTGAACCATTTGGGGGCAAACGCTGCGTGCGACTCTGAGGGACAGTTAGTTTTTTTCGATTTTGTGTACTACTGTGCTTGAGGCAGGCATTTTAAAAACCAAAACCCTGTGTAAAGCTTCTTTTTTCCATTTTTTTAAAAAGCTCTGTGCAAGGTGTGTGTGTACAGTGTAGGTCGCTGCAGTTTGCTCTGCACCACCCGTTTGTAGCACTGCATGTCATTTTTTTTTTTTTTTTTTTTTTTTTTTTTTTAGGGGGAATTGGGGGGAGCTCCATTATATTAAAAAAAATAAAAACTATTAGTGTGACGTGCTTCCACCATACAATACATTTTTTCAAACACTAAGAAGTACAGAAAGACTTTTCACAGATTTTGGAAGTTGTTTTTCAGTGTTCACTTCAGTCTGTTTTTTTATTTTTTTTTAGTGAGACACGCTCCATTTTTCTTTTCAAGCACTCGCTTGTACTTCTCTGAGCGTGTCTCATGGCCCCTTTTTTTATTTCCCCCAATTTTGGTTTGCTAAATTCCATTTAAAATAAATCAATCTATTGTGTACCGCTTCCATCCTATACAAACTTTTGGTTTTCAAACCATAGAAGTACAGAAAGGGGCTTTTTCACATTTTTTGGGGGCATTTTTTTTTAGTTTCCCCTTCAGTCTGTGTTTTTTACTTTTTGAGTGCAGATCACGCTCCATTATTGTTCAAGCATGCTGCTTGTACTCGCTGAGCGTGTCTCAGTGGCTCACCTTTTCATTTTTTTTCCCAAATTTTGTTCTGCTACATTCCATTTAAAATAAATCAATCTATTTGTGACCGCTTCCATCCGTAACAATACATTGGTTGCAAAACTAAAAGTACAGAAAGGGGCTTTTCACGATTGTGGACAGTTGTGTTTCAGTGTTCCTTCTCGTGTTTTTTAATTTTTTGAGTGCGATCACGCTCCATTTCTTTTAAAAACACTGCGTTTTACTCTGCTGAGCGTGTCTCAGTGCCTTTTTTTTATTTATCTCCAATGGTTTGCTACATTCCATTTAAAAAAATCTAATCTATTAGTGGACGCGCTTCCATCCGTATCAATACTTTGGTTCAAACACATAGAAGACAGAAAGGAGCTTTTCACAGATTGTGGACAGTTGTGTTTCAGTGTTCATTCAGTCTGGTTTTTTACTTTTTTGAGTGCAGATCACGCTCCATTTTCTTTTTAAAAACACTGCTGCTTTTACTCTGCTGAGCGTGTCTCAGTGGCTATCCTTTTCATTTATCCCAATTGGTTCTGCTACATCCATTTAAAAAAAATCAATCTATTAGGTGACGGCTTCCACCGTAACAATACTTTGGGTTGCAAACACATAGAAGTACACAAAGGGGCCTTTACAGCTACAAACAGGGGTTTTTTTTAATTTTTAACTAAAAAGTATTTTTTCAAATACACAAAAAAGTAATGTTGAAGAGGAAAGCCTACATCCATTGTTTCACAATATTCAGGGTTACATCATGTTTTCCCTTAACAACAATGATTATTATATTTACTTTAGCTTTATTTAAAAGCCAAGAACCAGAAGAAACCTTCGCACTGCAGCGTTTCAAAGTTCAACCCACTTTTTCACTTCCAAATTTTAGCATTTGAGGCATAAGTGAGTTTGGTTGGCAAAGTTAGGGTGGAAGGTTTTCCATCAGACCCAAAAACAAATATGCTTTTTGTTGCATTTGTTTAGACATGTGGATATCTGCCATAATAAGTCCCAATTTTTAGTTACGATTTTTTACCAACACTAACATTGAAGGTTTTAAATTTGACGTTTTTCTTGTTTAAGCTTTAAAAAAAAGGGGGTACCTGTATCTAAGTGTAGCACTAGCCACTTAACGCATGTTTTTTTTAAAATTTAACTAGGAGCAGAATTTTTGCCGGACACACAGCAGGGAACAGCAGGCTTTTTGAACCCCACTATCACTAAGCTTTGTATTTTTTGGCTGTGGGGACGACACTTCTGACAGCCTGGGAGGTTGTACCCCGGGGGATAGTCCCCGGTGGAGAAAGATAACATAACAGGGGAACAGGAAAACGTTGCCAACCAGTTAGTTAATCAAAACCCGGCAGGCAAATCAGGCGAGACCAGCTATTTTTTTTTCAAAATAAGCCTTTTTCCCTTTCGGGGTATCCATGCAACGTCGTTTTTTACACCCCTGCAGCAGTAAAGATGCGCTCCGTAAAACACTGGGGAGCAATAAGCCAGCACCTTCCCCAAGCATACTGGCTAACTCGGCCTGTATCCCTTTTTAACACAAAACTTAATGGGGAAAGCCATCTGAGAGTACACGAAGGGCAAGACAGTAGTCTTAACCACTTTTGGAAAGTTTTCCCCCGCTGACTGGAGCCGCTCGGGGGTTAACATTGGTGGCGCCACAAAAAATTCGCACATTTGGAACATACGTTCTTTTCCCTGTGCAGAGGCGCTGCTTCTCCCCCTTTTTTCAAGCTTCTCCACGCCTCGACGCACGAGCTGCTTTTTTAAATCAAAACAGCACAGGCTCCGGTGGAATGGAGAACATTATGGATTGCACCAGTGTCTTGGTATTTTCCGCATTTTACGCCCCGGTTCAAAGGGGGATAGGTTTGAAAATTTCCCGGCGAGGGTCTAGGAGGGTACACCCAAAACAAGTGGGGTGAATGGTTCGATGCGGGGGGTCATTTTTCACCACTGCACATAAAACAACCATGTGCTGCAGACTCCCAACGGCCAAGAAACTGTCCCCGAAAAGAGGCGTCACTCCGCCCTGTGCATCACCCCCCCTTGGTCACTACGACTAAGCATTGTCAAACCCCCTCTGGAGCGTTTCTTCCTCCCCTTGACTCCTCCTCACTTCCCACAAATCCTTCAAAAACTATAAATTTACAAATTTAAAACTAAAATTTTTAAAACTTTGATCAAAAATTCGTAACCATTTTTTGGAAACACAATAGCTTTTTAAAAAGGGGGTAGACAAAAAATTACATTTTTCTTTTTAAAACATTAAAAGTTTTTAAGGGTTAGAAAAAAAGACACGACTCGGGGGTTAATTTTTGATACAGCATGGACTTTGAAATCCTCCACCCTTTGTGAGGAACCATTTGCGTGACTGTCCAAAGGTGATAATTTGTGACTCCCTCCTCCACCTTTTTTCCAAAACCCATGCCTTAGTGCTTGCAGTGTTTTTTGACAGGCAGAAAAGGGGGACATCAGGCTACTAGGCATCTCTGCACACCCCCTCCGCTTTTACTCATCAAACCACGCAAAACTGGCAGAACCCTTTCATAGAGTTATTCGCCACTCTTTTCACGGCAGTGGCTGCCCTTCATTATAGGTTTTCCAATTTCAAATTTTCGGTTTCCCCCCAAAAAAACCCCCAACGCACACCCCCCTAAAACCCTCCCTTATTAATTTACGGCCTAACCGACTGCTGCACACGAAAAAGCCTTCGACTAACCTCTGCACAAAACCGTACCTCCCACTCCCACTCCAAGATTTCACCCCGCTCGCCAATCCCTGGAAGCTCACCCCAAAAATTAGGACTATCCCCCCCAAATTTGGGGGGTTTTTGGGGGCCCCCAAAACACATTTTCACAGGGCCTATCACATTCACTAATCAAAAAACATTCAAGTGTAATTCTGTGTGACCCATTACTACTCCTGCATCCCCACTTCCTTAAAAAAGGGTGGGGCCCCTTGAAAAACACCATTGTATTAAAACCTTATTTGTACTCCCCAAAACCCATGTAGATTTTAACTTTCACCAGCAGGGGCTGATTTTTCTTAATTATTTATTGTTAACGTTGTTACTTATGACTCGGTTTTGAAACTGTTAAACTGTAAAGCACGCGGAATATTTTTTTGGGTATATAAAAAAATAATATTATTATTTTTTTATAGAGGCCCACTCAGTATGGTAAGTGGAACGGGCAAATTGCAGTTACTGCCCGATCAGCTGAACTCCTTCGTGGCTGCTGCTCACACAAAAACCCTCCAACAATGTAACGGAATTCCCCCCGGGGTACCACTATGATGCGATGTTCATGAAAGGGAAACTGCTTGCAAAATGCAAAGCGATCTGCCATGCGGAACGCGCAAGGAGCGCACTCTAGGCGGACCTTGTCAGCAGTGCACAAGATCCGGATGTCCCTCAAAAAACCTGCAACCAATTGAGCACATATACAGACATGTATGTGAGTGAGGTTTTTCCAAAAGGGCCCGAGCTGACACCAGATTTGGGGCCTTTCACACACAACCAACCGCCCGTAATTCTCTTCCAAAAAAAAACGTCCCCTCCTGCTTTATGGGGTTACGACCCTGCGCTGGGGGGCTAGATTCCCCCCGGAAATAATTTCCGGAGGCCTGTTTTCATTTTTGGCACGGCTGTGCCATATCGGCCCAAAAAGGGAAACGTTCACGGGGGGGTTCATGTGAGGAGAACCGGCGCTCCTGCACGATACTGAGGAAAGGGAAAAGGGGGGGAATCAAGTGTCAGACTTGATTCCGCAATCCTTGGGTTTGGGGGAACACGTACAGCCCACTCCCCCAAGATCATACCCCGCACAACATTTACCCCCAAGGGCGTGAGGGAAAGGGGAATTTTTCCCCGGGGGCCATGGGGTTGAACCCTCTTGTTAGTTTTGTTTCAGTTTGCTGGTCACATACCTTTTTTTTCCCATTTTTTCGGTCCCCCTTCTGGCTTTTCTTGGCTTCATTTTTTTTTCTACTGTTAACAGCCGGGGGTTAGGGGCCTTAACATCATTTTGCTTTATGTTAGGCACAAAGTATTTTTTTTTCTGTTTAATTACCATGCTACAATTTATGTTTGGGGGGGTCCCCTTTTCTCCAGCCCTAGATCTTGTAGGGGTTAATCCCTCGCAACTATAGGTTTTTTTGTTACCTAGAAGAGGACTTTTAGGGGGCTGGTCGAGGCAGGGCCCCCGTTACATCGAGGAATCACTTAGTTGTATTGAAACAAAATTTTCCTTTTTTTTTTCTTTTTAGCAGATCATAACAAGGGGGACGCCCCCAACGGGGGTCAGGGACCTTCTACAAGGGGGTTTTGTACGCATTTTAATTTTTCCCCCAACATGCTTTTTGCAGACCGGGGACGGCTTGCCTCGAAATGAAATCGGGGGACATTGATTTGGGGGGTTGACAAGATTTTCGTTAGGGGAAAGTCGCTCCACCACCGAATCACAAGCTTTTCAAGGGACAGGATTTTGCAATGCCAGCATTAGACCTGGCTCGTGCAGGGTTTTTCGGAGTAGGCCGTCTTTATCCCATGCCTGGCTACCCCTGGCTGTTTTTTGGCCGGGAGTGTGAAAACGGGGAAATTTTTCGTGGTGGGGGAAAACATTTTTCTCGGGGCAAAGGGGCCCCGGTTTTCCATGGCATCCTGTAGGGGAAACCCGCGGGTGAGCCGATGAAGGGGGCCAACAAACCCCAAGAAGTAGGGGCTGCTGGGTTTTTGGCCACATCTCTATGGTCTTTGTAACTCAACAAGGCTTTGTCCGCACATGTTCCACATTTTTGGGATTGAGTGACTGACATTTTTTGCTATTTTTTAATTTTTAATTCCACTGCATTTCCAAACAAATATCATGTGCAAGGTTAAAAAAGGCCCGCAGTGCAAGTCCTGGGAGCGCACTTTTGATTTTTTGGAAACAACGCTCCGAACGGGGCCAAACGGGCTACGGGGAACCGAGTCTGCAGCCAACCTCCCTCCTGTTTTTACCGTTGGGGCAATGTCTTCCTCTATCTTCCTTCTATCACTAACCATTTCTCAAGGCCTCCCCAACTTTCAACCAAAGTACGGTTCTCACCCACAAAGACTCCACAGTGCAGCACCCCTCCTACATCTCCTCCCTCATTTCTATCTTTTCGGCCAACCGACGCTGCCTCTGCAAACGACTTTCGACTAACCTCTGCACTAATACGTACCTCCCACTCCCGACCCAAGCTTCTCCTGCCAACGCCAATCCTCTGGAATGCTGTACCCCAAAATTTAGGATCCACAATTTGCATGGTTTCAGGCGCCCTCAAAACACATTTTTTTCAAGCGGCCTATCACATTCACTAATCAAAGCATTCTATGATTCGTGTAAGTGTGTGTGGTCTCTAGCCCATTCAATACTCCATCCCTCATCCCCCTTAAATGGCTGGAACATCATTGTAAAATGCCCATTGTAATAAACACCTATACTTTTATCTCCCCCATCTCATTGACTTGAAGCTTCACAGCAGGGCACTTATTTAGCTTAAATTATTGTATTGTTAACGTTGTTTACTTATGAACTTGTGTTCTGAAACGGCTAAACTGTAAAGCGCTGCGGAATATGATGGCGCTATATAAATAAATATTATTATTATTCCTCTGAGCTGCTCCCACCACCTTCCTGTTCCTCATGCCATGTTGGGTCTTGGACCTCATCAATCTCCACTACCCTCTTCCAACACCTGCGTTGGTGGTCTGGCCAGCACCATGCTCAACAGAAACTGGCACCTGGGTCTCATCATCATCAGATGCGTTCGCGGTGTGCTGACCATCGGCACTGTCTCACCCGCCTCTTCAGATTCAGAGAGACCAGCTGTTGCGCATCACTGCATACCCTCTTCACATTACAGAATGCTGCTTGGCTGGGCCCCTGTTTGCAAGCCAATAGATTCTGAGAACAGAAGCAGACACTCAGCTGGCTCCTGTACAGAACTCTCTTGACTGCCTGTGGCAATTTGCCAGGCGGTGAAGAGACAGATGGTTGCCCAACAGTGCTGTGGCCTGAGAGGAGGTGGAAGCAATTGAAGTCGATGCATTGCTGACATCCAAACAACAACGGCTTCAATTTGTTCTTCCCGCAGCAGGGGGTACTCCGAGCTCCTACAAAAGTGCGCATAAAGGAACCTCACAAGGGGAAAAACTGGGATGCTGTGTCACTGGGGCCGCAGCAGCCACAGAATCCCCACGTCCTCTCCTAAGAAACCCACGACCACGTGCCTTACTCCCTGCCTTCTTCATCTTGGTAATTCATAAAGAAACTCTGAAAAGTTATAAGGGCTAAGTGTGGTTATTCCGCAAGACTGCAGTGAACACTGCACACAACTGTTCACTACCCAATGCGTCTCAGCAGGAAGGCAGTCTGTGCGTCAAAACAAAGGCACAAGCATACATCCAAGTACCCTTTTATAAAGCTAATAAAAAAAATTATGTATAGTGACGCACACTTTATTGAGGTACAGTATTACATCGCCATTCACCATCTGTGGCTATGCAGTCTCATCTATATATACCTTATCTATCTGTTGTCATGCTTCCAAGTCGACAGTCACAGTCAGCCATAAATAGCAATTTTCACTATGCACTAATGCACTTTTGAAAGTTATGTTTGTTAATAAAAATGATTATTGCCACATATTATGAGTATTACATGATGGAAATTGTATAATTTTGTATAAAATATTTAGTGAATTATTCAGCAAATGGAACATTTTTAGTAATTCACAGATAACTTGTAATGCTGATGATGTTTTGAAGTCAGACATTCATTTCAATACAATAAAAATGGTGTACATACTGTTACTTATCCATCATTAATGGATTCAGATATGTACTTGTAGCTTTTAGTACAACCGTATAGCAGATTCCTTAACTAATTTATTTGTGGTTTGCATTGCTGTTCAACATGTTAATGAAATGTGTTTATGTTTGTCAATTCTTTATTTATCTAGATATTAGTTTAAATGAAATCATCATCTTATGGTAGTAAAGGTTATCTTTCTCTTGTTTGAAGTATAACATTTAAAATTGACAGGTAACAAGGAAATTACTTGATCTAGTATTTAAACATCCTCCTTGACCCTGGCTCCAACACCGCCAGTTGTTGTCCGGAAGTGCTGTTACACAGTCAACACTTGCTCCTGTGTTACTGGGGTTCAGTAACGCAGCTGGTCCTCGGGTTGTGCCATTGGCTCTTTCCTTCTGCTGCCCCCCGGGTTCCAGCCAGTCACTGGTCCTCTACTTGCTTTGGGCTCTTGTACTTCTGCTACCCGTCCGGGTTCCAGTACCGTCAACTGGTTCTCCGCAGTGCCTTTGCCTAGGTGCCTCCATCTCGGTATCCGAGTTCCAGCAACGTCTGCTGGTCCTTGGTAGTGCTTTGGAGCACAGGTACCTCCTGCTTAGTAACCGTGTCCCAGTAACGTCAGCTGGTCCTCGGTTGTGCCATTGGCTCTTTTCCTTCTCAGCCCCTCCGGTTCCAGTCCGTCAACTGGTTCTCCGCATTGCCTTTGGCCTAGGTGCCTCCATCTCAGTATCCGAGTTCCAGCAACGTCTGCGGGTCCTTGGTAGTGCTTTGGAGCACGGGTACCTCCTGCTTAGTAACCGTGTCCCAGTAACATCAGCTGGTACAAGATTGTGCTACAAATACAAGATACGGAACAAGAGACACAAGAACAATAAGCAGAAGATCTAAAAGCAGAAGAACATGAAGTATAAGACCAAAATGAAGAGCAAAATATATGCTCTAAATTCTAAGCAGAAGAAGACTAAGCAGTGTATGGGGGTGAGTCCGTTCCTCCTCGTGGTGCCCCTGGAAAATGCCTGCTGCTGCAGGCTAAACTGAACACGGACAAATACTGTTGTAATTTAAATCTTTTGTGACAGCAAGAACGGAAGGATGAAAAATTCATACTTTGACAGATTACAAGTACAGGATTCTCTGTCACAAATAAGAATATGATGAAGAAGATGAAGCAGAATATGAATAAGAATAATAGTTTAATAAGAAGAATATGAGTAATGTTAACAAAGATGAATAGCAAGAAGTTTAAGAAGAAGATAAAGAAGGTGAAGATGAAGAATAATTTGATGAAAAAGATGATGCTGCAGAAGATTATGAAGGAGAAAGTGTGTGAAAAGTTAAAAAGGTGAAGATGAAGAGCATGGAAGTTGTGTAATATACATATTTGCCTAAATATAAAAAACGTTAACATTGTCAATTTCTTCGTCAATCCGAACATCTTTAAAAAAAAAAATATTTATGCTATTCCATTTGATTGGGTTAAACATCTATGCCTTTAATGTCTCCTCAACCTTCCCCAATACATTCTACATTACTCTTTCTTGTTTTCCTTCATGTACAATTAACCAACAAGGCAAGAATGGGTTTTTTTTAATTTCGATATTTTGTTCCCATAGACTTACATGGACTTCGGTATCGGTATCGGTATCGCCGATATTTTAGTGATATCGGCGATACCATTCCGATTCCGATACTTTAGGATATCGGAAAGTATCGCTCAACTCTAGTACCAACCCTTATCCTTGGAGACTTCAACATCCCCATTAACAGCCCTACTTCCACACTCAAAACACATTTGTTCAGAGCGGCCTATCACATTCACTAATCAAAGTCATTCTAACGTGTAACTGTGTGTGTGGTAGCCCATTCACTATCTCCATCCATCCCTCACTCCCTGAAAATGGCTGGACCATCATTGTAAATAAACCATTGTAATATAAACAACTGTACTTGTAGCTCCCCCTCCTCATTGTAGATTGTAAGGTCTCACGAGCAGGGCGGCTTATATTGCTTTAATTATTGTATTGTTAACGTTGTCACTTATGACTTGTGTTATGAAACTGTTAAACTGTACAGCGCTGCGGAATCTGTTGGCGCTATATAAATAAAGATTATTATTATGAGGCCCACTCAGTAGTGGTGAAGTGAACGGCGCAAATTGCGATTGATTGCAACTGATGCAGCTGATACTCCATTACTGCTGGCTGCTGCTCACACAACCGCTCCAACATATGTAACGTGGAATTCCACCTGGTGGGTACGTCACATATGATGCGATGTTCAGGAAGGCAAAATCTGCGTTGCAGAGCTGCAATGCGCGATCTGGCCATGGTGGAACGCGCAAGTTAGCGCACTGTAGGCGGACCTTGTGCAGCAGTGCATCAAGATCCGGATAGTCCCTCAAAAAACTCTGGACGACCAAGTTTAGCACATGTGCCAGACATGGTATGTGAGTGACGTTGCCTAGGCCCAGACCTGCCACCAGATTTCGGCCATTGTCACACACTACCAAGCCTGGCTGGAGATTCGCTGGCAAAATACACATGTCGCTCTCTTGCTTTATGGCATTCCAGAGCTCCAGCGCTGTGTGGCTTTGATTCCCCATGGAAATTAATTTCAGGACGGCCTGTTGACGTTTGGCCACGTCTGTGCTCATATCGGTCAACAGGCTCGCTGTCTGGGTGTTATGTTTGACACCAATCTCTCCTTCACCTCCCATATACAATCTGTTGCCCGCTATTGCCACCTACACCTAAAGAACATCTCTCCCGAATCCAAGACTTCTCCCGCGCTGCGCCAATACTGTGGAATGCTGTACCCCAAGAAATTAGAACTATCCACAATTTGCATGTTTTGGGGCGCTCACTCTAAACACATTTCTTCATAGCGGCCTATCACATTCACTAATCAAAGTCATTCTATGTGTAAGTGTGTGTGTGTAGCCCATTCACTATCTCCATCCATCCCTCACTCCCTCAAAATGGCTGGGCCATCATTCTAAATACACCATTGTATATAAACACCTGTACTTTGTATCTCCCCCACATATTTGTAAATTGTAAGCTCTCACGAGCATGTGCGGATTATATTGCTTTCATTATTGTATTGGTAACGTTGTTACTTATGACTTGTGTTCTGAAACTGTTAAACTGTAAAGCGCTGCGTAATCTGTTGGCGCTATATAACTAAAGATTCTTATTAAGCGTTCACGGGTCCATGTGGAGGTAGACCGTGACGGCTCCTGCAACGATGTTTCTGAGGAAATGGAGAAGGAGGAGTCAATGTGTACAGACTTGATTCCCGCAATCCTTGTAGTTGCCTGAACACGTACAGCGCCACTCGCAAGATCTGTACCCGGCTCCACAACATTGACCCAATGGGCAGTAAGGGAAAGGTATCGTCCCTGGCCATGGGTACTGGTCCACGCAGCGGTGGTCAGGTGGACATTGCTACTGACGGAGTTTAGTAGCGCATGTTTAATTTTAACCTCAACAACATGCTTTTGCAGACCAGGGACGGCTTGCCTGCTGAAATAAAATCAGCTTGGCACATTGTATTGTGGGACTGCCAATGCCATTAAGTTCCGTAAACTGTCAGTCTCCACCAGCCTGAATGACAGCATTTCAAGGGACAGGAGTTTTGCAATGCCAGCATTCAGAGCCTGTGCTCGTGGATGGTTTGCCGAGATTGGGCCTACACCCGATACGCCACAACCTGACACCCACAGATAAACAAGCCATAAAATCTCTGAAAGATAACCCCAACATTATTATTAAACCAGCAGATAAGGGGGGTGCTATCGTTATTATGAATAAGACCCAATCTATTGCCGAAATTCATAGACAACTGTCAGTTAACCTAACCTACAGACAACTCAATTGTGACCCTACATTTTACATATGTCAAAAAATTGATCGTATCCTGACAAAACATCTTTAATTGATCACCGTAGACTGTAAGACTATGACATTCCTTAATATTCAATACCCCATCACCCCTGTTTTCTACACACTCCCAAAAATCAACAAAAAACTACATTATCCACCCGCATACCCTAGAGGGATAATTCTCCGTGTTCTACAGTATCACCCAAATGTTTAACATGTTGCCTAATTCCTATGTATATATATTCTTCACCCTATGTATTTATTGTATATATTGTATATATTATACATTGTCATTGACTGTAAATTTTTCTATCTCTTCCAGCGACTATTTGATAAAGGCCACTGCGTTGCCCAAAACGTCAGTCAGTAGTCTCATAGCTATTTTCTTTTTCACATCAAGTGTGCAATAAAAATTTCCAATTTAACCATGACATATGCAGTTAAACTTGTGCAGTGATTCTCTATAGACTGTACATCTTCAGTGTGTCTTTGTAACTCAACTACGTGTTTTCTTCGCACATGTTTACACATATTTGTGGAATTGAGGTTACTGACACTTTACCTCTTTTTACTTTTTGATTACACAGCTTGCATTTGACATAGCAAATATCATCTGCAAGTGTGTGAAAAAAGGACCACGCAGTGCAAGTCCTGGGAGCGTCCGTTTAGACTTTTGTAAGAGAAATCCGAACAGGTGCCAAAATGGAGGCTACAGGCAACAGAGTATGCAGCCTAACTCTCCCTCCTGTTTGTACCGTTGGGCAATCGCTTCCTCAGAGCTGCTACCACCACCTTCCTGTTCCTCACGCCATGTTGGGTCTTGGACCTCATCATCTCCACTAACCTCTTCCAACACCTGCTGCTGTTGGGTGGTCTGGCCACCACCATGCTCAACAGAAACTGGCACCTGAGTCTCATCATCATCAGATGCGTTCTGCGGTGTGCTGACCATCGGCACTGTCTCACCCGCCTCTTCAGATTCAGAGAGACACAGCTGTTGCGCATCACTGCATACTCCCTCTTCTTCACATTCCAGAATGCTGCTTGGCTGTGCCCCTGTTTGCAAACCAACAGATTCTGAGAACAGAAGCAGAGACTCAGCTGGCTCCTGTACAGAACTCTCTGACTGACTGGGCAATTTGGCAGGCGGTGAAGAGACAGATGGTTGATCAACAGTGCTGTGTTCCTGAGAGGAGGTGGAAACAATTGAAGTCGATGCATTGGACCCTGGGCTCCAACACCGCCAGTTGTTGCCTGTAAGTGCTGTTAGCACAGTCAACACTTGCTCCTGTGTTACTGGGTTGAGTAATGGCAGCTGTTCCCCTGCTGTGTGTACGACAAAAAGTCATGCTGCCTCCACCCTGTCCTCCTCTCATCCCTGGGCTCCAACACCGCCAGTTGTTGCTCCGGAAGTAATTGGCACGGGTACTGACTCATGCCCACCCTGGTTACAGCACCACAGCTGTTTACTGGCAGTGTCAACGTAAATTAGCCTCAAATAAGTTGTCCTGTCATGTTGCATTCCGGTATATCCGACTCTATGGTGCCTGCAGTTTAGGTGATTCCTATGTGTGCTGTGGGATGTAAATAAAGGCTCTTTCCGTTGTGAAAATAGGACAAGCACCCACTGTAGGACTGTGTGATTTGGTAACTGCAGATGGCTTGCGGCCTGTCAACTTACATTTTCATGGGTGCTTTATGGTACCCGTCCGAGTTCCAGTACCGTCAGCTGGTTCTCCACAGTGCCTTTGGCCTAGGTGCCTCCATCTCGGTATCCGAGTTCCTGCAATGTCTGCTTGTCCTTGGTAGTGCTTTGGAGCACAGGTACCTCCTGCTTAGTAACCGTGTCCCAGTAACGTCAGCTGGTCCTCGGTTGTGCCATTGGCTCTTTTCCTTCTGCTGCCCCTCCGGGTTCCAGCACAGTCAGCTGGTCCTCGTTACTTGCATTGGCTCTTGTACCTTCTGCTACCCGTCGCGGGGTTCCAGTGCCGTCAACTGGTTTCTCCGCAGTGCCTTGGCCTAGGTGCCTCCATCTCGGTATCCGAGTTCCTGCAATGTCTGCTTGTCCTTGGTAGTGCTTTGGAGCACAGGTACCTCCTGCTTAGTAACCGTGTCCCAGTAACATCAGCTGGTCCTCGGTTGTGCCATTGGCTCTTTTCCTTCTGCTGCCCCTCCGGGTTCCAGCACAGTCAGCTGGTTCTCGTTACTTGCATTGGCTCTTGTACCTTCTGCTACCCGTCCGGGTTCCAGTACCGTCAACTGGTTCTCCGCAGTGCCTTTGGCCTAGGTGCCTCCATCTCGGTATCCGAGTTCCAGCAACGTCTGCTGGTCCTTGGTAGTGCTTTGGAGCACAGGTACCTCCTGCTTAGTAACCGTGTCCCAGTAACATCAGCTGGTACAAGGTTGTGCTACAAATACAAGATACAGAACAAGAGACACAAGAACAATAAGCAGAAGATCTAAAGGCAGAAGAACATGAAGTATAAGACCAAAATGAAGAGCAAAATATATGCTCTAAATTATAAGCAGAAGAAGACTAAGCAGTGTATGGGGGTGAGTCCGTTCCTCCTCGTGGTGCCCATGGTAAATGCCTGATGCTGCAGGCTAAACTGAACACGGACAAATACTGCTGTAATTTAAATCTTTTGTGGCAGCAAGAACGGAACGATGAAAAAATCATACTTTTACAGATTACAAGTACAGGAATCTATGTCACAAATAAGAATATGATGAAGAAGATGAAGGACTATAATATGAAGAAGAATAATAGTTTAAAAAGAACAATATGAGTAATGTTAACAAAAACATGAAAAGCAAGAAGTTTTAGAAGAAGATAAAGAAGGTGAAAATGAAGAATAATTTGATGACAAAGATGATGCTGCTGAAGATTATGAAGGAGAAAGTGTGTCAAAAGTTAAAAAGGTGAAGAGCATGGAAGTTGTGAAACATACATATTTGCCAAAATAGAAAAAAGGTTAACAACATGTCAATTTCTTCGTCAATCCGAACGTATTTCCTAAAAAAAAAAAATTAATGCTATTCCATTGATTGGGTTAAACATCTATGCCTTTAATGTCTCCTCAACCTCCCCCAATACATTCTACATTACTCTTTGTTGTTTTCCTTCATGTACAATTAACCTACAAGGCTAGAATGGGTTTTTTTTAATTTCGATATTTTGTTCCCATAGACTTACATTGACTTCCGGTATCGTATCGGTATCGCCGATATTTTTTGGGTATCGGCGATACCATTCCGATTCCCGATACTTTTGGATATCGGAAAGTATCGCTCAACTCTAGTAACTAGTGATTGTCAGGAGCGACACGTTACTGGCAGACGATCGGAAGCTATTAATTTGTCATATTTTCTTTTATGCTAACATACTGGATTTTTTGTGTGCCTTTTTCAGAAAATACTAATTTTTTTGCTCTAGTACTAGTAAAGACTTATAACTTGGATTCAAGAAATTTTAAAATGTTGATACATACAGTTAATTAGGTCTTATATTAAAGTGTGAGCAATGGTGCACATATAATAGCACCATCGTTAGTTATACAGGAAAATCACATCAAGAGTTGTACTTATATAATAGCATCTTCCACAACATATATATTATAGATGTCATAGGGAGACAGTATATATCCGTGGGTATGTATGTAAAGTATATATGCATATATACACATGTATATAGTGTGGAAGGTTAGCTCACTTAGCTTCTCCCTGAGGTAGACACAGGAACACTTTAGGTTATAGTCTCTGGGTGGTTGATTACTTCATAAACCATAAAGCTCAAAATAGTAGCAAAAACAGCCTTCCTGGTACAAATGGAAATTAAAAAGTCCATACAATGTCCTTCCCAGTATGTGTCCCGCCTTCTGGGACAAACACACACGGCAGCTCTTACTGGAGCTTCAGCTTGAAGCTTCCTTCCTCCAAAACAGCACAGACCGAAAAAAAACACTGGTTGGACATTTAACTCCCTCCAACCACACCCTTGAGGTAGAGATATGGTGATTAGGCATCCCACCTATCTTTTACCTACTCACCCAAACCCTGGAAACAACTGATTTACTCTCATCACATATCATGCGGGAGGGAAACTAATTGGCTTCATAGCACGCAGGGTAACAACCTTTGCGACACATATCTCCCCTCACAAACGGCGTCATTGACCCTGTCACTATATAAATATATATATATATATATATATATATATATATATATAGTGGGGAAAAAAAGTATTTAGTCAGCCACCAATTATGCAAGTTCTCCCACTTAAAAAGATGAGAGAGGCCCGTAATTGACATCATAGGTAGATCACAACAATGAGAATCAAAATGAGAAAATAAATCCAGAAAATCACCTTGTCTGATTTGGCAAGATTTATTTTGTAAATTATAGTGGAAAATAAGTATTTGGTCATTAACAAAGTATTTACTATATATCCTTGTTGGCAATGACAGAGGTCAAACGTTTTCTGTAAG
Organism: Oophaga sylvatica; assembly: GCA_033576555.1. Taxonomy (NCBI): domain Eukaryota; kingdom Metazoa; phylum Chordata; class Amphibia; order Anura; family Dendrobatidae; genus Oophaga; species Oophaga sylvatica. Next base: position 27,386 of record JARQOD010008663.1, read on the forward strand.
TCTTCACAAGGTTGGCACACACTGTTGGCATGTTGACCCATTCCTACATGCAGATCTCCTCTAGAGCAGTGATGTTTCGGGCCTGTCGCTGGCAACACGGACTTTCGAATCCCTCCAAAGGTTTTTCATGGGGTTGAGATCTGAAGACTGGCTAAGCCACTCCAGGACCTTCATAAGATTCTTACGAAGCCACTCCTTCATTGCCTTGGTGATGTGCTTGGATCATTATCATGCTGAAAAACCCAACCACTTTTCATCTTCAATGATGCTGATGGAAGGAGGCTTGCACTCAAAATCTCACGATACATGGCCCCATTCATTAGTTTTATGTAGACAGATCAGTTGTCCTGGTCCCTTTGCAGACAAACAGCCCCAAAGCATGATGTTGCCACCCTCATGCTTCACAGTAGGTATGGTGTTCTTTAGATGCAACTCAGCATTCTGTCTCCTCCAAACACAACAAGTTTTGATTCTACCAAATAGTTCTACTTTGGTTCATCAGACCATAAGACATTCTCCCAATACTCTTCTGGATAATTCAAATGCTCTCTAGCAAACTTCAGATGGGCCCAGACATGTACTGGCTTAAGCAGGGGGTCACGTCTGGCACTGCAGGATCTGATTCGCTGGCGGTGTAGTGTGTTACTGATGGTCCCAACTCTATGCAGGTCATTCACTAAGTCCCCCCATGTGGTTTCTTGGATTTTTGCTCACCATTCTTGTGATCATTTTGACCCCACGGCGTGAGATCTTGCGTGGAGCCCCAGACTGAGGGAGATAATCAGTGGTCTTGTATGTCTTCCATTTTCTTATTATTGCTCCAACAGTTGATTTATTTACACCAAGCTGCTTGCCTACTGCAGATTCAGTCTTCCCAGCTTGGTGCAGGGCTACAATTTTGTTGTTGGACACTAGCGAAAACTTTGACCTTGACTTGCTGGAAGGATTTTGTCCTTGAAAAAGCCACATAAAGTTGACCATGGATGATGGATGGAGATTGCAAATATATCCCAACTGAATCCAGGATTTGCCCTTGACTTTTATTGATTGTCATAGCATAAGCTTGTCTTAAGGGAAACATTTCATTTTAAAGTAAAAGGAAGATCAGAGTCACTTGGTGCCAGAATAACTCTAGCAATGAATACCTTTGTACCTTTAAATGATCCGGTGAGGATTTCAGTCAATGACTTTTTACATCATTTTCTTAACAGCCATTCTGGTTTTATTGCAAAGACCACTTATCGAATCAAGTTTTTTAATAGCATGACTACTGCACTAACTTTCAAATTTAGTCTATGAGGAGGCATACCACCAGGAGCTAAGCATGTTGAAGAACTCCATTGGATAGTTGCTGCTTACTCAGCATTTGCAGTGTCTTGCTGAAATAAATCAATGATGGTGTAGCATTTCATATCATACTGAATTTGTCTAAGAACATTTTCATTCAGTTCATGTGAATGTTGGCTTTTGGAGTTAGGATTACATGGTTTGCTATGCTTTCATCTTCTGGTTGGATGATTTGAGGAAACACATCATCAACAATACATCCATTTGAATGCACACAGAAGGAACTTCAAATATACCTTCCTGTAGTCCTTGTCCTTGAAGTTTTTCCATCTCCAAGCTTTAAAAACCATTGGGAAAAGCCTTGATGTTCTTGAGGGACATTGTCCTCCTTGGTATGCATATTTCGGTCCAATTTGAGGACTTCTATATATCTCCAACAATTGCTGTTCTTCATACAAGCTGAAATTATTCTGGTTCTGTTGCCATGTGGTATAACAAGTAGGATTTGTCGAAAATCTCCACCAAAAAGAAAGAGCGCACCTCTGAATGCTTTTTGGGAGGGAACTTTTGAATCTTCAGCGTTCTCGGTACAATGTGTCTACTGCATTTACAGCATGAGCTGGAGCCATAGAAGCTTTGTCACCGACTATGAGTTTAGTGTTTTTCAACTCATTGGCAGCATTGCTGCCATGAAAAATATTGCAAGTAGACGTTTAATTAATGGGAATAGGCAATTTTAACAGATTATGTGAAATTCAGCCTCTCTCCAGCAAAGTAGCTACAATGTCTGTAATGCACATGACAAGACTAATTCATTTTTGCTACAAACGTAATGCATGTTTGTATTTATACAGAAATGTTTTTCCACATCCACCAGGTCTGTCAATGAAAAGTGGACATTTTGGCAAGTTGGGGTTTTAAATTGCTGCATTGATTTGTCAAAAAGCCTTTCGTTGTCCTGGATTTAACATTTGAAATTTCTCCTCAAACAAAGCCTTTTCTACAAGAGGGTAATAATATTTGGTAGAATAGATTTGCTCATCGTACTTGCCAACAGGAAGTTGTAGGCCAAAATCATTTAATGACTTTTCATGTGTCCATAACACAGACTCAATGTCATGTAATGTCTAGTGATGGGCGAGCACTAAAATGCTCGGGTGCTTGTTGCTCGGGTCGAGCAAATTGGAATACTCGGGTTCTCGACAGAACGACGAGCCCAATATAAGTCTATGGGAGACCCGAGCATTTTTACTGCGATCCCCCATGGGGGTCCTTTTAAGGTCTAAAAACATCTGAAAATGATGGAAATACTGCTCAAATGACATGGGGACATCATGGGGATCGCCCCAGGAAGCATTCCTGACTCCTAGTTCACAGTTCACAATGTTGTCAGAGTTCATGCCATTTTTACCGATGCACCAAAAAACATACAAAAACAAAACCAAAACGGAATTTGCTGCGGAATATGTTAAGGTACAATCCTTTCCAGGTTAATGACTTGTATATAAGGCAAAATAAATAACCCCAGACCAAAATGTTCCTCCACCACTTGGGCTATATTCAAACGCAGTGTTTTTGAAGCATTTTTCAACTTTAATATTGCTTTCAACCAAACAAATGCATTCACTGGGAAATGTCATTGTAACATTACTAACCCTAGCTGGCCATGTGGAGTGTGACACATAAGCAGACATATCTTGTTTCATTTATGAAGGAGGGACTCTTAAAGTCACAGAGCCTATTTTTACAGGGGCATCAGGCAGCATTAATCTGCTTAAAGGGCCATTATTAAACAGTGGGTCTCCAAAACTGTTAGAGCTTATGTAGTGAGTGGGTGGGCTGCCAAGAATTGCGACGCACCCCAAAACCCCTTTCACGAGATGCCCAGGATGGCTTCCATAAGAAATGTTGCATTGAATGCAAAGCCTGCCCTGCTACCAAGTCATATGCACCCCAATAAGCCTTTGAACCAACATACTGGTTGGGCCCAGGAAAATCAACTTCACATTATTCATTTTGTCCTCCAATTCTGTTTTCTTATGCATTGACTGCAAGGTCTGCCCTGCTACCAAGTCATATTTACCCCAATAAGCCTTTGAACCCATGTACTGGATGGGCCCAGGAAAATCCACTTCACATTATTCATTTTGCCTCCCATACTGTTTTCTTATGCATTGACTGCAAGGCCTGCCCTGCTACCAAGTCATATGCACCCCAATAATTCCAATCTCCCATTGAAAGAAACAAGGAGGAGGGCCTCTTACCAAAAAATGTCCCATTAAAAAGGAGGGGGTCTCCTAGACTTGGAATGCCAATACACTTAGTGTATGGGGTGGCAAACATTTCCCCTATAGGGTACACCTCAATCTTTTTCAGAACAAGTCTTTTACGCACAGCCTAACCACCCACCCTTTTTAATAATGCGACACTGGCTGTAGTGGCACAGAACACGTAAACCCTTTGATCTAGTGGCAGTGGATGATCAGATATGGAGGAAGGCCTAATTAAAAAATAGACCCAATTTCTGGGAGCGGGTCTCCTAGACTTGGAATGCCCATACATTTAGTGTATGGCTGGCAAACATTTCCCCTGGGGGGTACACCTCAACCTTTTTCAGAACAAGTCTTTTACACACCAGCCTAACCACCCACCCTTGTTAATAATGCAACACTGGCTGTAGCTGCACAGAACACATTAACCCTTTTGATCTAGTGGCGGTGGATGATCAGACATGGAGGAAGGCCTGATTAAAAAATAGGCCCAATTTCTGGAGTGGGTCTCCTAGACTTGGAATGCCCATACATTTAGTGTATGGGCTGGCAAACATTTCCCCTTGGGGGTGTACATATTTTTTTGTATTTTGGTGACGGGCATCATAACACCCTTGCCAAAACATAGAGTGGCCGGAGCATGACTGAATACATTCACCCTGGTGTTCAAGTGGTGGTGGACGGTGAGGATGAGGAGAAGGAGGAGGAGGACACCAAATAGCCAAAATCAGGAAGCGTATATTCATGTTTGGTTGTGAAGAGGTACATGGGAAAACAACCCCAAAAAACACTTCATTGGAGTTTATGCTTCGCTGTCAATCACTTGGTGGTGTCGAGATGTCAGGTGCAATCCATCCTTTGTTCATTTTTTTATAAGAGTCAGCCTATCTGCATTTTCCGTAAAAGGCGAATGCGCTTATCTGTGATAATGCCCCCAACAGCACTAAAAACGCGATCGGACAAAACGCTAGTGGCAGGGCAGACCAGTACCTCCAAGGTGTAGAGAGCCTGATCAAGCCATGTGTTCAGCTTGGATACCCGATAAGTAAAAGGCACAGAGGAATCACGGAGGACGTTGGTACGGTCATTAAGGTACTCCCTCAGCATCTTAGAGAAGATTGCATTCCTTTGGAGATTACACCGCGCCTCAGTGCATGGGCGATGGAGGTCTTAGAAAAACTGTCCCAGAACTTTGCCAGTGTTCCCCTGCCTCTGCTGAAGTGGACTTGCGTCTGTTTCGCCTGTCCTGCTTGGTTGGTCAATGAACTGTTATCTCTGCCGCCTGCATTTTGAGATGGGAATTTTTTTTAATAATTCTGCAACAATGACCCTTTGGTATTGCATCATTTTTGTTTTTTTAATAATTCTGCAACAATGACCCTTTGGTATTGCATCATTTTCGTACACCTGTCTGCCTCTGGAACAAGAGATTGAAAGTTATCCTTGTACCGTGGGTCTAAAAGAGTCACTAGCCAGTAATGACTGGTACCCAATATTTTGACAATACGAGGGTCACGGAAAGGCAGCGCAACATAAAGTCAGCCATGCGTGCCAGACTGGTAACAGGCAAGACTTCCGTGACCTCACCAACAGGACAACTGACCAAGGTGTCCTCCTCCTCTTCCTCTTCTTCCCTGTCCTCAGGCCATCCACGCTGAACAGATGGTATGACAGTTGTGGTTGTAGTCCCGTCTATAGCGCATGAAAGTAGCTCCTGTTCTTCCTCCTCCTCCTCTTCCTCATTGTCAACCAATCCACATTAGGATGACACGAGGCTGGGCTGTGTGTAATCACCCTGTATGGTTCCTAGATCCATGTCCTTGTGCTCCGCCTGCAATGCCTCCTGTTTCATTGGAGCAGAGAGCTTTTCAGAATGCAAATGAGCGGGACGGTGACGCTAACTATGGCGTCATCGCCACTCACCATCTTGGTGGACTCCTCAAAGTTTTGGAGGATGCTTCATATGTCTGACATCCAGTCCACTCCTGAGGCCTATGTGTGAGTCAAACCTGACAAACGAAGGCCTTGGTGATGCTGGTATTCAACAACTGCCCACTTCTGCTCACAAATCCTTTCTAACATATGCTATGTAGAGTTCCAATGCTGGGGACATCCACACACCAGTCGGTGAGCCGGAATCTGCATTTGCTGCTGAAGCACGGCAAGGGGCTGAAGCTGTAGCTGACTTTCTAAAATGTGCTCACAGGCGGTGTACTTTAACCAGCAGATCCTGCAGCTCCGATAGCTTTTTAGAAAACTTGAACAAAGAGGTTCAGCGCAATGGCCAGGCATGGTACGTGTGTCAGTTCTCCACGCCTCAAAGCCGCCACCAGGTTCCTGCCATTGTCACACACAACCATGCCTGGCTTGAGATTTAGCGGTGTCAGCCACACATCTGCCTGCTCTTTCAGAGCTGTCAACAACTTTTCAGCACCTAAGCAAATTAGCTTCAGCACAGCCTGTTGTCGCTTTGCTTTGGCATTCTGCAGTGTTTTCCAGCTTGTGACTGATGTGCACATTTCTGACATAGAGCCTGAAGAGGAGGAGGAGGAGGAGGTGCAGGAGCTGTGCACAGTGGGGGCAACCCTGATTGACATAGGGCCCGCAATCCTTGGCGTCGGGAGGACGTGTTCCATCCCAAGGTCTGACTGGGTCCTGGCTTCCACATGTTTAACCCAGTGTGCTGTCACATGATGTAAACTTGAAAACCACACTTTTACTTACGGAAATTTTGGGAAAAATGTTTTGGCCCTTTTATAAATTTAAAATTTATTTTAACAGACTCAAAAAAAATAAAATGTTTTGGGCATAAACGGCCAAACTTTGGCACGCACAGAATCGCGGGCCCGGGGAACCACACACAAATGTGTGCCCTGTTTTTTTTTAAATTTTTTTGGGGTAACTATGCTGTTAAAATTGTACGTGACACTCAGAACAAAAAAAGGAAAAAAAGGCCTAAACTGGCCAAACTTTCAGCAGCATAGAATAGCGGGACGGAGAACCACTACACAAATGTGTGCCTGTTTATTCTTTTTTTTTAGGCTAACTGGTGCTTTTTTTATTGACTGTGACCCCCAGGAAAAAAAAGAAAAAAAAAGGCCTATACTGGGCCAAACTTTGAGCACCACAAAAGAGCGGGACTGAGAAACCACACCCCAAAAATGTGGGATGTATTCCCAAATTCACCTGGGCTAGCTAAATTCGGCCAAAAATACGTACAAAAGCAGCACACCAACCACAAAAGGGGAAAGGACCCCTTTATGTGTGTGATGACACAGCTGGCCAAAGTTTTTAGAAGACACAAAAATTAAATTTTTTACATGACGCGCCCCGGTTTTTTGTTTTTTACAGATGTTTTTATCACAAAAGAAAAAAAATTCAAAAAAATAAAATAACAAAAGCTTTTATTGACAGTTAAATGAATAATGCAGCAAGTCAATATTTGCAGTGTTGACCCTTCTTCTTCAGGGCCTCTCAATTCTCCCTGGCTGTCCAATCAAATTTTTGGACCCAAAACCTACTGATAGCATCCATTCTTCACAAACAAAGCTTTCATTTTGCAGAATTTTTGGGTTTTGTTTTGCCCCCCCGTCTTTGATGATTTACCACAATTTTTCAATGGGATAAAGACTGGGGATTTCCCGGCCCTGACCCAAAACTCTAGTTTTGTTCCCTAAGCCATTTATTTACTTTGCTTTATGGGGAAGGGCTCCATCATTTGGGAAAAAAACATTTTTACGCCAAACTGCTCTTGGAGGGTTGGGGAAAGGTTTGC
>JARQOD010008664.1:0-34715 GCA_033576555.1 Oophaga sylvatica
CCCCGGCTCTACTGTCTGTAGATCAATTTTTTACTGCCCTGGGATTGGTATATGATGACCCAGATCGGGTCTCTCTTGCTGAGACAAAATTACGTAAGATACAGCAGGGAGATCGTCCTGCAGAGGAATTTGCTTCTGAGTTTCGTAGATGGGCCACAGATACTCAGTGGAATGACCCAGCTCTTAGGAGCCAGTTTTGTCATGGGCTTTCTGATAAATTAAAAGACGTTTTGGCTCAGTATGAGTCTCCTCATTCACTGGAGGCTGCTATGGCCTTAGCTATCCGTACTGATAGACGGCTTCGGGAGAGGGGTGAGGTAACCCCACTCCCTGTTGTTTCTCCACCTACCACTAAAGTCCCTTATGTTGAGGTTCCCCTTGTCTGTTCGGATGAGCCTATGCAGTTGGGAGGGACATCATTTCGTAGGAGGGGATTGGCGGTACGCCGCAGGACTAGAAGATGTTTTTTCTGCGGGAAAGAGGGACATTTTGTTGGAGAATGTCCATCCCGTGCCTTGTTGAGCCAAAAGTCGCCGGAAAACTGTTAATCCCAGGTTGTGTGGTGGACGACAACCTGGGAGTATGTATTTCATCCGCCAGTTCTTCTCAGTTCCTTGTACCAGTGGAGGTGGTAGTTGGTACGAGAGTGGAGAGATTGTCTGTTCTTCTTGATAGTGGTTCCGGGGCTAATCTGGTTGACGCTCAGTTTGCTCAGGCTCAAGGTATGCATCTGAGTGTATTGGTCAAACCGATCCCTATATTCTCCATTGACGCCAGGCCTCTCGGCCAAGGTAGCTTTGTTCATGAGGTTCATAACATTGACCTTCGGGTAGGGGCAATACATAGGGAACAATTATCTTGTTATGTGTTGGAGGGTCTACCTACTCCCATTGTGTTGGGACTTCCTTGGTTGGTTAAACATAACCCTGTGATTAATTGGCAGTCCAGAGAAATAAGCCAATGGGGTGAGTTTTGCAAAAGCAACTGCATGAACACAGTCATCAGTGCGGTCGTGCCTAGTACATTGCCTCCTTTTTTGGAGGATTTTGGGGATGTTTTCTCTGAGGAGGGGTGTCAGGAGTTGCCTCCTCATCGCGTGTATGACTGCTCTATTAATCTCCTTCCTGATGCTAAGTTGCCTAAAGCTAGGTTGTATAATCTTTCTGGTCCTGAGAGGCAGGCTATGAAAGATTATATTTCTGAAAGTCTGGCCAAAGGGCATATTAGACCTTCATCTTCCCCAGTAGCCGCGGGTTCTTCTTTGTGAAGAAGAAAGATGGAGGCCTACGCCCTTGCTTGGATTTCCGCGAACTTAATCGGATTACTGTTCGAGATCCGTATCCACTCCCTCTTATTCCTGATCTCTTAATCAAATTGTTGGCGCCAAATGGTTCTCTAAATTGGATCTCAGGGGGCGTATAATCTGATTAGGATAAAAGAGGGGGATGAGTGGAAAACGGCGTTTAACACGCCGGAGGGACATTATGAGAACCTTGTCATGCCTTTTGGTCTGACTACTGCACCAGCAGTATTCCAACATTTTGTTAATGACATTTTTCGTCACCTTGTGGGGCTGTTTGTGGTTGTATATTTGGACGACATTTTAATTTACTCGCCAGATCTTGTGTCTCATCAGGAGCATGTGAGACAGGTGTTGCAGATCTTGCGAGACAATAAACTATACGCCAAACTGGAGAAGTGTGTATTTGCCGTACAGGAACTTCAGTTTTTGGGTTTTTTGGTGTCAGCCTCCGGTTTCCGTATGGACCCTGAAAAGGTGAGAGCAGTGCTTGAATGGGATCAGCCAGGGGATCTTAAGGCTCTGCAGCGTTTTTTGGGGTTTGCTAACTACTACCGGAAATTTATTTGTAATTTCTCATCTGTCGTCAAACCTCTCACTGACATGACAAGAAAAGGGACGGATTTTTCTAAATGGTCGGACAAAGCTTGCCAAGCCTTTTCCTCTTTGAAGAAATGTTTTGCTTCGGCACCCGTTCTCATCCAACCAGATGCATCTCAGCCGTTCATTGTGGAGGTGGATGCGTCTGACGTAGGGGTGGGTGCTATATTGTCCCAGGGTCCGTCCCCTGGTAAATGGCATCCGTGCGCTTTCTTTTCTAAGAAATTGTCGTCCGCCGAAAGGAATTATGATATCGGCAATAGGGAACTTTTGGCCATTAAATTAGCTTTTGAAGAATGGCGTCACTTTTTGGAGGGGGCAGTCCACCCAGTTACCGTTATTACTGATCACAAGAACCTGTTGTATTTGGAATCCGCTAAGCGTCTGAATTCCAGACAAGCTCGATGGTCGTTGTTTTTTACCAGGTTTAATTTTGTCGTCACTTATCGCCCGGGGTCTAAGAATGTAAAGGCTGATGCCTTGTCTCGCAGTTTCCCAGGGCCGGGAAAACGGATGACCCGAGTCCTATCCTTCAGGAGGGGGTGGTAGTGTCGGCTGTATTTTCTGAGCTTGAGGAGGAGGTGTTAGAGGCTCAGGGGGACGCCCCTGCAGGACCTCCAGGGAGACTGTTTGTCCCAAATCTGTTGAGACAAAAGGTTATTGAGGCACATCATAATTCTGCTCTAGCAGGACATCCAGGGGGTAAGGCTACTTTAGATCTCCTTTCTCGCCGGTTTTGGTGGCCTAATGCTAATAAAGATGTTATAACTTTTGTCGCGTCATGTGGGGTGTGTGTTCGCTCTAAAACCCCTCATACCCGTCCGTCTGGGACCCTTTTACCCTTGAAACTTCCGGAGCGTCCATGGACTCATTTATCTATGGACTTCATTACGGACCTTCCTCCGTCGTCAGGGAATACTGTCATACTGGTGGTTGTTGACAGGTTCAGTAAGATGGCACATTTCGTTGCTCTTCCTGCACTCCCTAATGCTAAAACTCTGGCGCAGGTGTTCATTAGGGAGATCGTTAGACTTCATGGGTTGCCTTCTGATGTGGTGTCAGATAGGGGGTCTCAGTTTGTGTCCAAATTTTGGAGGGCATTTTGTTTACGTCGGGGGATGCAATTGTCATTTTCCTCGGCTTTTCATCCGCAGACCAATGGTCAGACAGAGCGTCTGAATCAGAGCTTAGAGACATATCTCCGGTGTTTTGTTTCAGAGAACCAAGAGGACTGGTCTTCTTTCTTGCCTCTGGCAGAGTTCGCTCTTAACAACAGGCGGAGCGAGTCCACTGGTAAGTCCCCGTTTTTTGGGGCATATGGTTTCCATCCCCAGTTTTGTACTTTCAATGGGGGGGGGCCCTTCTGGGGTTCCTGAGGAGGAGCGTTTCTCGTCGTCACTTGCTTCTGTGTGGAGAGGTGTATTGAATAATCTGAGTGCGATGGGGAACCGTTACAAACGTATGGCTGATAGGAGGAGAATTTCTGGTCCAGATCTGAATGTGAACGATCTGGTATGGTTGTCTACCAGGAATATAAAACTTAAGGTGCCCTCCTGGAAACTGGGTCCCAGATTCATCGGGCCGTACAGGATCAGTTCCATAATTAATCCTGTGGCATTTCGTCTGGACCTCCCTCCTACGTTTAAAATTCATAATGTGTTCCACAAGTCATTACTTAAAAGGTATGTGGCACCAGTCATACCGTCACCTCTACCTCCTCCTCCTGTGTTGGTCAATGGTAACTTGGAATTTCAAGTATCAAAGATCATTGACTCACGTCTGAATCGCCGGTCCCTTCAGTACTTGGTGCATTGGAAGGGGTATGGTCCAGAGGAGAGGACGTGGGTCCCTGCGTCTGATGTTAACGCAGATCGTTTGGTTCGGACCTTCCACAGAACTCACCCGGGCAGGCCTGGCCCTGAGGGTCCGGAGGCCCCTCGTAGAAGGGGGGTACTGTCATGTGTGCATTGCCACGAAGATCGTCGCGGTTGCACATTTTGACTTCTCACAGCTGATCTGCTGTTTCTTTGTGTTTGGCAGCTAGGGAGTTAATTCTGTCTGTGCTCGGTGCTGGGACTGGGTGCAGTTTCTCCCGGCTGCAATTGATTATTTGTTGATTGGTTTCCTTTAAATTCCTGGTTGTCTGCTTGGGGAGTTGCCAGTGAAACCTTCATGCAGACCACAGATAGGAATGAATCTGTATAGACTTTAGTTGTGAGCTCCTTAGTTTTTCTAAGCTCAACTTGGTTAGAGTTTATTTCCCAGACCATTTATGTTCCTTTGGTGTTTGAGTGTGTATGCAAGCGAGTGTTATCCTGTCTGTCTTATATGTCTAATCTGTGTATTTAGCTGAGATCAGCCCATATCCCTTTGGTGGTAGTCAGGATCCTTCTTAGGACTGATTACAGGGATCAGGGTCTGATAGGAGACAGGGTTAGGTTGGAGACTTGGACCTCTGAACCATTATCAGTACCTCCAAGGTGAGGGATTAGTTAGGACCCCAGTTTAGGGTCAGGTTAGATCCCGGTCCACCTCTTTCCTGTTTCAGCTCATCAAGTCCTCAAGATTAACCCTGAGTTCAGCAGATATCGTGTCAGGTAAATCTGTTCTATACTTACATGCTGATGTTGCTATACTAGTTGTTGTATAGAGTGTTGTTCCTGTATTAATAGTTTACTGACATTGTATACATATCATTAGACAGCGTGACAGTATGAATACTGTGTATGTACTTTATGGGAGCTGTATGAATACTGTGTATGTACTGTATAGGAGCTGTATGAATACTGTGTATGAGCTGTATGGGAGCTGTATGAATACTGTATGTACTATATGGGTGCTGTATGAATACTGTGTAAGTACTGTCTGAGAGCTCTATGAATATTGGGTATGTACTGTGTGGGAGCTATATGAAAACTGTGTATGTAGTGTATGGGAGCTGTATGAATACTGTGTATGTTCTGTATAGGAGCTGTATGAATACTGTGTTTGTACTGTATAGGAACTGTATGAATATTGTGTATGTACTGTATAGGAGCTGTGTGAATATTGTGTATGTACTGTGTGGGAGCTGTATGATTACTATGTATGTACAGTATGGGAGCTGTATGAATACTGTGTATGTACTGTATGGAGCTGTGTGAATACTGTGTATGCACTGTATAGGAGCTGTATGAATATTATGTATGTACTGTATAGGAGCTGTATGAATATTATGTATGTACTGTGTGGGAGCTGTATGAATACTGTGTATGTAGTGTATGGGAGCTGTATGAATAATGTGTATGTATGGTATGAGCGCTCTATGATTATTGTGTATGTACTGTGTGGGAGCTGTATGAACACTGTGTATGTACTGAAAGGGAGCTGTATGAATATTGTGTATGTACTGTATAGGATCTGTATGAATACTGTGTTTGTACTGTATAGGAGCTGTATGAATACTGTATATGTACTGTTTGGGAGCTGTATGAATAATTTGTATGTACTAAATGGGTGCTGTATGAATACTGTGTATGTACTGTATAGGAGTTGTATGAAAACTCTGTATGTACTGTATGGGAGCTGTATGAGCAGTGTGTATGTACTGTATGAGCACTGTGCATGTACTATGTGGGTGCTGTATGACTACTGTGTATGTTTTATATGGGAGCTTTATGAATACTGTGTATGTATTGTATGGGAGCTGTATGGATACTGTGTATATACTGTATTGGAGCTGTATGAATATTGTGCTTGTACTGTCTGGGAGCTGTATGAATACTGTGTATGTACTGTATTGGAGCTCTATGAATACTGTGTATGTTCTGTATAGGATCTGTATGAATACTGTGTATGTACTGTATAGGAACTGTATGAATATTGGGTATGTACTGTACAGGAGCTGTGTGAATATTGTGTATGTACTGTGTGGGAGCTGTATGAATACTGTGTATGTACTGTATGGGAGCTGTATGAATACTGTGTATGTACTGTATGAAAGTTCTATGAATATTGTGTATGTACTTTGTGGGAAGCTGTATGAATACTGTGTATGTACTGTATTGGAGCTGTATGAATACTGTGTATGTACTGTATGGAGCTGTATGAATATTGTGTATGACTGTATAGGAGCTGTATGAATATTATGTATGTACTGTATGGAGCTGTATGATATGTGTATGTACTGTTTGGGAGCTGATGAATACATGTGTATGTAGTGTATGGAGCTGTATGAATATGTGTATGTACTGGTATGAGCGCTCTATGAATTATTGTGTATGTACTGTTGGAGCTGTATGAAACTGTTAGTACTGAAAGGAGCTGTATGAATTATGACTATAGATGAGATACTGTTACTGTATAGGAGCTGTATGAATACTGTGTTATGTACTGTATAGGAGCTGTATGAATACTGTATGTACTGTATGGAGCTGTATGAATACTGTTATGATACTTATAGGATGTATGAATACTTGTATGTACTGTATGGAGCTGTATGAATACTGTGTATGTACTGTATAGAGTGTATGAAATACTCTGTATGTACTGTATGGGAGCTGTATGATGCGTGTGTTAGATGTACTGTATGAGTATGATACTGTGATGTACTTGTGGAGCTGTATGACTACTGTGTATGTTACTGTATGGGAGCTGTATGAATACTGTGTATGTATGTATGGAGCTGTATGAATACTGTGTATGTTACTGTATTGGAGCTGTATGAATATGGTTGCTATGTACTGTATGATACTGTATAGATATACTGTGTATGTACTGTATGGAGCTGTATGAATACTGTGTATGTCTGTATAGGAGCTGTATGAATACTGTGTATGTACTGTATGGAACTGTATGAATATGTGTATGTACTGTAGGAGCTGTTGAATATTGTGTATGTACTGTGTGGGAGCTGTATGAATACTGTGTATGTACTGTATGGGAGCTGTATGAATACTGTGTATGTACTGTATGAAGCTTCTATGAATATTGTGTATGTACTTGTGGAAGCTGTATGAATACTGTGTATGTACTGTATGGAGCTGTATGAATAATGTGTATGTACTGTATGAAGCTCTGTATGAATATTGTGTATGTACTGATGTGGAGCTGTATGAATATATGTATGTACTGTATGGGAGCTGTATGACAGTGTGTATGTACTTTAGCACTGTGATGTACTGAATGAAATATGGATGTACTGTATAGACTGAGAATACTGTGTATGTACTGATAGAGTGTATGAATACTGTGTATGTATATATGAGCTGTATGAATACTGTATTACTGTATGAGAGCTGCTATGAATACTGTGTATGTACTGTATAGAGCTGTATGAAGATATGTGTATGTAACTTATATGGAGCTGTATGAATACTTGTATTACTGTATGGAGCTGTATGAATACTGTGTATGTACTGTATAGGAGCTGTATGAATACTGTGTATGTACTGTATGGAGCTGTATGAATACTTTGTATGTACTGTATTGGAGCTGTATGAATACTTTGTATGTACTGTATGAGAGCTGTATGAATACTGTGTATGTACTGTATAGGAGCTGTATGAATACTGTGTATGTACTTTATGGAAGCTGTATGAATATTGTGTATGTACTGTTTGGGAGCTGTATGAATACTGTGTATATACTATATTGGAGCTGTATGAATACTGTGTATGTTCTGTATAGGAGTTGTATGAATACTGTGTATGTACTGTATAGGAACTGTATGAATACTGTGTATGTACTGTATAGGAGCTGTGTGAATATTGTGTATGTACTGTGTGGGAGCTGTATGAATACTGTGTATGTACTGTATGGAAGCTGTATGAATACTGTGTATGTACTGTATGAGAGTTCTATGAATATTGTGTATGTACTTTGTGGGAGCTGTATGAATACTGTGTGTGTACTGTATGGGAACTGTGTGAATACTGTGTATGTACTTTATAGAAGCTGTATGAATATTTGTGTATGTACTGTATAGGAGCTATATGAATATTATGTATGTACTGTGTGGAAGCTGTATGAGTACTGTGTATGCAGTGTATGGGAGCTGTTTGAATAATGTGTATGTACTGTATGAGCGCTCTATGAATATTGTGT
The DNA here is from genome assembly GCA_033576555.1 of Oophaga sylvatica. Classification (NCBI taxonomy): domain Eukaryota; kingdom Metazoa; phylum Chordata; class Amphibia; order Anura; family Dendrobatidae; genus Oophaga; species Oophaga sylvatica. Next base: position 7,985 of record JARQOD010008664.1, read on the forward strand.
ATGTACTGTGTGGGAGCTGTATGAATACTGTGTATGTACTGAATGGGAGCTGTATGAATATTGTGTATGTACTGTATAGGAGCTGTATGAATACTGTGTATGTACTGTATAGGAGCTGTATGAATATTGTGTATGTACTGTATAGGAGCTGTATGAATACTTTGTATGTACTGTATGAGAGCTGCATGAATACTGTGTATGTACTGTTTAGGAGCTGTATGAATACTGTGTATGTACTTTATGGTAGCTGTATGAATACTGTGTATGTACTGTATGGGAGCTGTATGAATACTGTGTATGTACTGTATAGGAGGTGTATGAATACTGTGTATGTACTGTGTGGGAGCTATATCAATACTATGTATATACTGTATAGGAGCTGTATGAATACTTTGTATGTACTGTATGAGAGCTGTATGAATACTGTGTATGTACTGTATAGGAGCTGTATGAATACTGTGTATGTACTTTATGGAAGCTGTATGAATATTGTGTATGTACTGTATGGGAGCTGTATGAATACTGTGTATATACTGTATTGGAGCTGTATGAATACTGTGTATGTTCTGTATAGGAGTTGTATGAATACTGTGTATGTACTGTATAGGAACTGTATGAATGCTGTGTATGTACTGTATAGGAGCTGTGTGAATATTGTGTATGTACTGTGTGGGAGCTGTATGAATACTGTGTATGTACTGTATGGAAGCTGTATGAATACTGTGTATGTACTGTATGACAATTCTATGAATATTGTGTATGTACTTTGTGGGAGCTGTATGAATACTGTGTGTGTACTGTATGGGAACTGTGTGAATACTGTGTATGTACTTTATAGGAGCTGTATGAATATTTGTGTATGTACTGTATAGGAGTTGTATGAATATTATGTATGTACTGTGTGGAAGCTGTATGATACTGTGTATGCAGTGTATGGGAGTTGTTTGAATAATGTGTATGTACTGTATGAGCGCTCTATGAATATTGTGTATGTACTGTGTGGGAGCTGTATGAATACTGTGTATGTACTGAATGGGAGCTGTATGAATATTGTGTATGTACTGTATAAGAGATGTATGAATAATGTGTATATACTGTGTGGGAGCTGTATGAATGCTGTGTATGTACTATATGGGAGCTGCATGAGCACTGTGTATGTACTGTATGAGCACTGTGCAAATACTAGGACTAATCAAGAAAAATATTCCAAATGGAATAAAAAATAAATTGTGTGTACATGTATTCCTTTAAAAACACAGTTTTATTCGATACCTTTAAAAATACACCAAAACCCAGTGAAGGTATAACTAAGCGTTTATACCGATAATGCTATTCTGTCAGACACCCTAGTTATTCCTAATCTGTAGCCTACCTTGCCGTGGAGGTTGGCACCCTAAAAGTAGCGATCTGGCGCCCCCACTCAACGTAGGCTGTCCCTATCTCCCCTATTAATCCCTTAGATAAAGGTGGGAAAACAATTAATGGTAGTGAGAAATGAAGGGAGTCTTGGAACTAAACAGTGTCTAACACAAAATAGATAATAAAATGCCCATGTCATGCATCTGTAAACCCATATAGATATTAATGCACAGAAATATTATACAATGAATCTTTCATAGGAAAGAGTCCGTAACAGTGCAAGAGAAATAGTGCCACAGGTAACACATTAATATATCAATATCACAGATATGGCAGCATAATAGCCTGTAATGCCCTGTGTGTCATCATCTCTATGGCATCAGGCATCATGCATACCTCCTGAGGAACCGTTGCATTAACGGGGAAACGCGTCGGGGTCACCCAGCTCATGCTAAGTCCCAGCTACATACCTCTTTATTATACTACAGGCTATTATGCTGCCATATCTGTGATATTGATATATTAATGTGTTACCTGTGGCACTATTTCTCTTGCACTGTTACGGACTCTTTCCTATGAAAGATTCATTGTATAATATTTCTGTGCATTAATATCTATATGGGTTTACAGATGCATGACATGGGCATTTTATTATCTATTTTGTGTTAGACACTGTTTAGTTCCAAGACTCCCTTCATTTCTCACTACCATTAATTGTTTTCCCACCTTTATCTAAGGGATTAATAGGGAGATAGGGACAGCCTACGTTGAGTGGGGGCGCCAGATCGCTACTTTTAGGGTGCCAACCTCCACGGCAAGGTAGGCTACAGATTAGGAATAACTAGGGTGTCTGACAGAATAGCATTATCGGTATAAACGCTTAGTTATACCTTCACTGGGTTTTGGTGTATTTTTAAAGGTATCAAAATAAAACTGTGTTTTTAAATGAATACATGTACACACTGTGCAAATACTATATGGGAGCTGTATGAATACTGTGTATGTACTGTATAGGAGCTGTATGAATATTGTGTATGTACTGTGTGTTAGCTGTATGAATACTATGTATATACTGTATGGGAGCTGTATGAATACTGTGTATGTACTGCATGAGAGCTCTAATAATATTGTGTATGTACTGTGTATGAGCTGTATGAATACTGTGTATGTACTGTATGGGAGCTGTATGAATATTGTGTATGTACTGTATAGGAGCTGTATGAATATTGTGTATATACTATGTGGGAGCTGTATGAATACTGTGTATGTACTGTAAAGGAGCTGTATGGATACTGTATATGTACTGTGTGAGAACTCTATGAATATTGTGTATGTACTGTGTGGGAGCTGTATGAATGCTGTTTATGTACTGTATGGGAGCTGTATGAGCACTGTGTATGTACTGTATGAGCACTGTGCATGTATTATATGGGTGCTGTATGAATACTGTGTATGTACTGTATGAGAGCTCAAAGAATATTGTGTATGTACTCTATAGGAGCTGTATGAATAATGTGTATGTACTGTATAGGAGCTGTATGAACATTGTGTATGTACTGTGTGGGAGCTGTATGAGCAAAGTGTATGTACTGTATTTACACTGTGCATGTACTTTATGGGTGATGTATGAATACTGTCTGTGTACTGTATGAGAGCTCTATGAATATTGTGTATGTACTGTGTGGGAGCTGTATGAATACTATGTATGTACTGTATAGCAGCTGTATGATTATGTGTATGTACTGTATAGAAGCTGTATGAATATTGTGTATGTACTGTATGGTATCTGTATGAATACTGTGTATGTACTGTATGGGAGCTGTGTGAATACTGTGTATGCACTGTATAGGAGCTGTATGAATATTGTGTATGTACTGTATAGGAGCTGTATGAATATTATGTATGTACTGTGTGGGAGCTGTATGAATACTGTGTATGTAGTGTATGGGAGCTGTATGAATAATATGTATGTACGGTATGAGCGCTCTATGATTATTGTGTATGTACTGTGTGAGAGCTCAATGAATATTGTGTATGTACTGTATAGGAGCTGTATGAATACTGTGTATGTACTGTATAGAAGCTTATGAATATTGTGTTTGTACTGTGTGGGAGCTGTAAGAATACTGTGTATGTACTGTATGGGAGCTGTATGAATACTGTGTAAGTACTGTATAGGAGTTGTATGAATACTGTGTATGTACTGTGTGGGAGCTGTAATAATACTGTGTATATACTGTATAAGAGCTGTATGAATACTTTGTATGTACTGTATGAGAGCTGTATGAATACTGTGTATGTACTGTATAGGAGCTGTATGAATACTGTGTATGTACTTTATGGAAGCTGTATGAATATTGTGTATGTACTGTATGGGAGCTGTATGAATACTGTGTATATACTGTATTGGAGCTGTATGAATACTGTGTATGTTCTCTATAGGAGTTGTATGAATACTGTGTATGTACTGTATAGGAACTGTATGAATACTGTGTATGTACTGTATAGGAGCTGTGTGAATATTGTGTATGTACTGTGTGGGAGCTGTATGAATACTGTATATGTACTGTATGGAAGCTGTATGAATACTGTGTATGTACTGTATGAGAGTTCTATGAATATTGTGTATGTACTTTGTTGGAGCTGTATGAATACTGTGTGTGTACTGTATGGGAACTGTGTGAATACTGTGTATGTACTTTATAGGAGCTGTATGAATATTTGTGTATGTACTGTATAGGAGCTGTATGAATATTATGTATGTACTGTGTGGAGCTGTATGAGTACTGTGTATGCAGTTTATGGGAGCTGTTTGAATAATGTGTATGTACTGTATGAGCGCTCTATGAATATTGTGTATGTACTGTGTGGGAGCTGTAATGAATACTATGTATGTACTGAATGGGAGCTGTATGAATATTGTGTATGTACTGTTTAGGAGATGTATGAATAATGTGTATATACTGTGTGGGAGCTGTATGAATACTGTGTATGTACTGTATGGGAGCTGCATGAGCACTGTGTATGTACTGTATGAGCACTGTGCAAATACTATATGGGTGCTGTAGGAATACTCTGTATGTACTGTATGGGAGCTGTATGAATACTATGTATATACTGTATGGGAGCTGTATGAATACTGAGTATGTACTGTATAGGAGCTGTATGGATACTGTGTATGTACTGTGTGAGAACTCTATGAATATTGTGTATGTACTGTGTGGGAGCTGTATGAATACTATGTATATACTGTATGAGAGCTCTAATAATATTGTGTATGTACTGTAAAGGAGCTGTATGGATACTGTGTATGTACTGTGTGAGAATTCTATGAATATTGTGTATGTACTGTGTGGGAGCTGTATGAATGCTGTGTATGTACTGTATGGGAGCTGTACGAGCACTGTGTATGTTCTGCATGAGCACTATGCATGTATTATATGGGTGCTGTATGAATACTGTGTATGTACTGTATGAGAGTTCACTGAATATTGTGTATGTACTGTATAGGAGCTGTATGAATACTGTGTTTGTACTGTATAGGAGCTGTATGAACATTGTGTATGTACTGTGTGGGAACTGTATGAGCACAGTGTATGTACTGTATTTACACTGTGTATGTACCATATGGGTGCTGTATGAATACTGTCTGTGTACTGTATGAGAGCTCTATGAATATTGTGTATGTACTGTGTGGGAGCTGTATAAATACTGTGAATGTACTGTATGGGAGCTGTGTGAATACTGTGCATTTTCTTTATAGGAGCTGTATGAATACTGTGTATGTACTGTATAGGAACTGTATGAATATTGTGTATGTACTGTATAGGAGCTGTGTGAATATTGTGTATGTATTGTCTGTATAGGAGCTGTATGAATATTGTTTATGTACTGTATAAGAGCTGTATGAATATTGTGTATGTACTGTATGGGTGCTGTATGAATACTGTGTATGTACTGTATGAGAGCTCTTTGAATATTGTGTATGTACTGTGTGGGAGCTGCATGAATACTGTCTATGTACTTTATGGGAGCTGTGTGAATACTGTGCATGTACTGTATAGGAGCTGTATGAATACTGTGTATGCACTGTATAGGAGCTGTATGAATATTGTGTATGTACTCTATAGAAGCTGTATGAATATTGTGTATGTATTGTGTGGGAGCTGTATGAATACTGTCTATGTACTGTATGGGAGCTCAATGAATATTGTGTATGTACTGTATAGGAGCTGTATGAATACTGTGTATGTACTGTATGGGAGCTGTATGACTAATGTGTATGTACTGTATGAGCGCTCTATGAATATTGTGTATGTACAGTCATGGCCAAAAGTTTTGAGAATGACACAAATATTAATTTTTACAAAGTCTACTACTTTCACTTTTTATAATGGCAATTTGCATATACTCCAGAATGTTATAAAGAGTGATCAGCTTAACAGCAATTACTTGCAAAGTCAATATTTGGCTAGAAAATGAACTTTATCCCCCAAAACACATTTCAACATCATTGCAGCCCTGCCTTAAAAGGACCAGCTAAACTCTTTTCAGTGATTGCTCCATTAACACAGGTGTGGGTGTTGATGAGGACATGGCTGGAGATCAATCTGTCATGATTAAGTAAGAATGACACCACTGGACACTTTAAAAGGAGGCTGGTGCTTGGCATCATTGTTTCTCTTCTGTTAACCATGGTTATCTCTAAAGAAACACGTGCAGTCATCATTGCAATGCACAAAAATGGCCTAACAGGGAAGAGTATAGCAGCTAGAAAGATTGCACCTCAGTCAACAATCTATCGCATCATCAAGAACTTCAAGGAGAGAGGTTCCATTGTTGCCAAAAAGGCTTCAGGGCGCCCAAGAAAGACCAGCAAGCGCCAGGACCGTCTCTTAAAAGTGTTTCAGCTGCGGGATCGGTCTACCAGCAGTGCAGAGCTTGCTCAGCAATGGCAGCAGGCAGGTGTGAGTGCATCTGCATGCACTGTGAGGCGGAGACTCTTGGAGCAAGGCCTGGTCTCAAGGAGGGCAGCAAAGATGCACTTCTCTCCAGAAAAACATCATGGACAGACTGATATTCTGCAAAAGGTACAGGCAGTGAACTGCTGAGGACTGGGGTAAAGTTATTTTCTCTGATGAATCCCCCTTTCGATTGTTTGGAACATCAGGAAAACACCTCATTCGGAGAAGACAAGGTGAGCGCTACCACCAGTCTTGTCTCATGCCAACTGTTAAGCATCCTGAAACCATTCATGTGTGGGGTTGCTTCTCAGCCAAGGGAATCGGCTCTCTCACAGTCTTGCCTAAAAACACACCATGAATAAAGAATGGTACCATAATGTCCTCCAAGAGCAACTTCTCCCAACCCTCCAAGAGCAGTTTGGCGATCAACAATGTCTTTTCCAGCATGATGGAGCACCTTGCCATAAAGCAAAGGTGATAACTAAATGGCTCAGGGAACAAAACATAGAGATTTTGGGTCCATGGCCTGGAAACTCCCCAGATCTTAATCCCATTGAGAACTTATGGTCAATCATCAAGAGACAGGTGGACAAACAAAAACCTAAAAATTCTGACAAAATGAAAGCATTGATTGTGCAAGAATGGACTGCTATCAGTCAGGATTTGGTCCAGAAGTTGATTGAGAGCATGCCAGGGAGAATTGCAGAGGTCCTGAAGAAGAAGGGTCAACACTGCAAATATTGACTTGCTGCATTAACTCATTCTAACTGTCAATATAAGCTTTTGTTACTCATATGTTTGCAATTATTATATTTCTGTCTGTGATAAAAACATCTGTCAAACACACATAAAAACCAGAGGGCAGCAGATCATGTGAAAATATAATATTTGTGTCATTCTCAAAACTTTTGGCCATGACTGTACTGTGTGGGAGCTGTATGAATACTGTGTATGTACTGTATGGGAGCTGTATGAGCAGTGTGTATGTACTGTATGAGCACTGTGCATGTACTATATGGGAGCTGTTTGAATACTGTGTATGTTCTGTATGAGAGATCAATGAATATTGTGTATGTACTGTATAGGAGCTGTATGAATACTGTGTATGTACTGTATAGGAGCTGTATGAATATTGTGTATGTGCTGTATAGAAGCTGTATGAATACTGTATTGTACTGTATGAGAGCTGTATGAATACTGTGTATGTACCGTATAGAAGCTATATGAATACTGAGTATGTACTTTATGGGAGCTGTATGAATACTGTTTATGTACTGTATAGGAGCTGATATACTGAGTATTACTGTGGCTATAATTGTGATACTGTGTGGGAGCTCTATGAATACTTTGTATGTACTATATGGGTGCTGTATGAATACTGTGTATGTACTGTATGAAGCTCTATGAATGTTGTGTATGTACTGTGTGGGAGCTGTATGAATACTGTGTATGTAATGTATTAGAGCTGTATGAATACTGTGTATGTTCTTTATAGGAACTGAACGAATACTGTGTTTGTACTGCACAGGAACTGTATGAATATTGTGTATGTACTTTGTGGGAGCTGTATGACAGCTCTATGAATGCTCTGTATGTAGTGTATGGGAGCTGTATGAGCACTGTGTATGTACTGTATGAGCATTGTGCATGTACTATGTGGGTGCTGTATGAATACTGTATATGTACTGTATGAGAGCTCAATGAATATTGTGTATGTACTGTATAGGAGCTGTATGAATACTGTGTATGTACTGTATAGGAGCTTATGAATATTATGTTTGTGCTGTGTGGGAGCTGTAAGAATACTGTGTATATATTGTATGGGAGCTGTATGAATACTGTGTATGTACTGTCTGAGAGCTGTATGAATACTGTGTATATACTGTATGATGTTGTGAATGGGTTTGAGATGAGTTCTGAGCAGAGGCTCCCTCTGGTGGTTACTAGCGGTGCTAGTGAAGATTGTGAGGACTGGGAATCAGGTGTTACTGACTGGTCTTATATAAGGGAGTCATTTTCCCATCAGGGTTGCCGGTGATCAATTGTTCTGGTCTGAATCCTTCTTTCCAGTTTCCCTTGTAGCCTGCTGTGTCGTGTCTGCATCTCCTGCTAACAGATAAGACATTTTCTTCCTTTGTGTTTGTGCTATATTTTTGCTTTTTGTCCTGCACTTCTGTGGGGGCCTTCAGGGTCCCCTCCGGGGGCTTTTGCCCTCTCGGTTTGGTTCAGCCACTGAGTATTGTACTTTTGCTTTTTCCAGTTTTTTCAGTGGCTGCTGTTTTGATTTTGTTACACCAGAGAACTAATTTAGGTGGTAGAGGTCGTGTGATCTCAGGTGATTTTGAAATTAGTAGAGTTGGTGCTTTTCAGGGTTTTCTGGGATTGCAGTAAGTACCCTTCCTATCCTTTTCTATTTAGATAGTTTGGGCCCCAGCGTTTGCTCTTACTATTTTCTTTCTGTGTCAGCATTTCTTCTTGTCTAACCGCCATTACATGTTTGGGGGCTTTCTATTATCTTTGGGGTTCTGCTCCGGGGCAGATAGCTTTCCTATTTCTATCTTTAGGTATAGTTAGTTTCTCAGGCTGTGACGAGGCGTCTAGGACCAATGTAGGAACGCTCCACGGCTGCCTCTAGTTGTGGTGGTTAGTCAGGGTACTGCAATCTCATAGATTCCAACTGCTCTGGTGTATTGCCTTTTTTACCTGCACTCCTCAGCTACCGAAACATAACAGTATCACCGGCCCAAAAATTGAAAATTGTATGGTACTCACAGAAGGGAAAAAATATTGTGAAAGAAAAAAAAAAAAGTTGTCAGAGATATTTTTCTGTTTGTTGCATTTTTTTCCCTCTGTATCTCTGGGTGCTGGGGAGGATCTTTTCTCCCAATGGAGTTTGCACAGTTGTCTGGCCGTGTGGATCAGCTTGCCACTGAGGTTCGGAGTATTGCTATCTATCTTGCTGGGTTGCCTGTTGTGGAACCTAGGATTCCCATGCCAGATTTGTTTTTAGGGGATCGAGCTAAATTTCAGAATTTCAAAAATAATTGCAAATTGTTTTTTGCCTTAAAATCTAAGTCCTCAGGAAACGCAGCGCAGCAGGTTCAAATTATCATCTCTCTCCTGCGCGGCGATCCTCAGGATTGGGCTTTTTCCCTGATACCTGGGGATCCTGTTTTGAGTGATGTTGATGCATTTTTTCAGGCTTTGGGGTTATTGTACGATGAGCCTAATGTCACTGATCAAGCTGAAAAAGCCTTGTTGGCATTAAATCAGGGGCTTGATGACGCTGAGTTATACTGTCAGAGATTCCGTAGGTGGGCAGTCCTGACCAAATGGAATGACGACGCTTTGGCGGCCCTTTTCCGGAAGGGTCTGTCAGATAATGTAAAGGATGTTATGGTGGGATTCCCTGTCCCCTCTGGTCTCAATGATTCTATGTCATTAGCGATTCAAATTGACAGACGTTTGCGTGAGCGGAGAAGTATGCGTGGAGTGGTGTTGCCTTGTGAGCCAGCTTCTGAGCCCATGCAGTGTGATGGAGTGGTGTCTGGGACACAGCGTCATGAGTTTCGAAGGCGCAATGGGTTATGTTTCTACTGTGGTGATGCCTCTCATGCTATTTCAGTCTGCCCTAAGCGGGGAAGACGTTTTGCATGCTCAGTTGTCTTGGGTAGTGTTCAGACTAAGTTTTTATTAACTGTCACTCTGATATGCTCTCTGTCCTCATTTTCTGCTCAGGCTTTCGTTGATTCTGGAGCAGCTATTAACCTGATGGATTATGATTTTGCTAAACGTTGTGGGTTTCCCTTGATACCCCTACAGAAGTCTATTCCCCTACTGGGGATCGATTCTACCCCTTTGGCTGAGAATAAACCCCAGTTTTCTACTCAGGTGATAATGAGGGTTGAACCTGATCACCAGGAGTGCTGCAAATTTTTGGTTCTATATAATCTGCATGACATTATCGTGCTGGGTTTCCCTTGGTTACAGTCTCATAATCCTGTTTTGGATTGGAAATCTGTGTCTGTAACCAGTTGGGGCTGCCAATGTGTTAATACCAACACTCCTGTTTTTTCTGCCTTCCCCAGGCTCAGGATGTTCCTGACTTTTTGATTGATTTTTCTGATGTGTTTAGCGAAAGTAAATCTGCATCCTTGCCTCCCCATAGGAGCTATGACTGCGCTATTGAATTAGTGCCGGGTAGTAAATTCCCTAAAGGTCGCCTTTTTAACTTGTCTGTACCTGAACATGAAGCTATGCGGTCTTATATCAAGGAATCATTGGAGAAGGGTCATATCAGACCATCCTCTTCACCCTTAGGTGCCGGTTTTTTCTTTGTGGCCAAAAAAGATGGTTCATTAAGGCCGTGTATTGATTATCGTCTCTTGAACAATATTACTGTGAAATATCAATACCCGTTACCCTTGATTTCTGACCTGTTTTCCAGGGTGAAAAACGCTACTTGGTTTACCAAGCTTGACCTCAGGGGGGCGTATAACCTTATTCGCATTAAGCACGGGGATGAATGGAAGACGGCATTCAATACCCCTGAAGGGCATTTTGAGCACCTAGTGATGCCCTTTGGGCTCACTAATGCTCCTTCCGTCTTCCAGTCCTTCATGAATGACATTTTCAGGGATTTTGTGGACAAATTTCTGATTGTTTATTTGGATGATATCTTGATTTTTTCTAATGACTGGGACTCTCATGTGAAACATGTTCGAACTGTGTTCCAGATTTTGAGAGAGAATGCTCTGTGTGTGAAGGGATCAAAGTGTCTTTTTGGCGTACAGAGGATCTCATTTCTGGGATTCATTTTGTCCCCATCTGTTATTGAAATGGACCCGGTCAAGGTTCAGGCCATCTGTGATTGGGTCCAACCTACTTCATTAAAGGCTCTTCAGAGATTTTTGGGTTTTGCCAATTTTTATCGTAAATTTATTGGTAATTTCTCGGTTATTGTTAAACCATTAACTGATTTGACCAGAAAGGGTTCTGATGTGGTGAATTGGCCTCCTGAGGCAGTCTCTGCATTTCAGGAACTTAAGCAGAGATTCACTTCTGCTCTGTTCTACGGCAGCCTGATGTTTCTCTGCCATTTCAGGTGGAGGTTGATGCCTCTGAAATTGGGGCAGGTGCCGTTTTGTCCCAAAAAGATCCAGAGACCTCTAAAAGTAACCCTTGTGCCTTTTTCTCTCGAAAATTTTCTCCTACTGAACGTAATTATGACGTGGGTAATCGGGAGTTATTGGCCATGAAGTGGGCTTTTGAAGAGTGGAGACATTGGCTGGAGGGAGCCAAACATCAGGTGGTGGTCCTTACGGACCATAAGAATCTGGTCTATCTGGAATCTGCCAAGCGACTCAATCCTAGACAGGCCAGGTGGGCCTTGTTTTTCACACGTTTTAATTTTGTGGTTTCCTTTCTTCCTGGCACTAAGAATGTTAAGGCGGATGCCCTCTCGAGGAGTTTCCTTGCGGACTCTCCTGAGTTATCTGATCCTTCTGTTATTTTGAAAGAGGGTGTAGTTCTTTCCGCCATCTCGCCCAATTTGAGACTTGCTCTGGAGGGGTGTCAGGAGGATAGGCCCGAGCGCTGCCCTGTTGGAAAATTGTTTGTCCCGGACCAATGGAAAAAGAGTGTGATGTCTGAGATTCATTGTTCCGCGTTGGCTGGGCATCCCGGAATTTTTGGTACCAGAGACTTGGTTAGTCGGTCCTTTTGGTGGCCTACCTTGTCTCGTGATGTCAGGGAGTTTGTGCAGTCCTGCGGGACTTGCTCTCGCTCCAAGCCTTGCTCTCGTTCTAGTGGTTTGTTGATGCCATTGCCTGTGCCCAAGAGACCATGGACCCATATCTCTATGGATTTCATTTCCGATCTTCCTGTTTCTCAGAGAATGACCACCATCTGGGTAATTTGTGATAGGTTTTCCAAAATGATACATCTTGTGCCATTACCTAAGTTGCCTTCCTCCTCTGAATTGGTGCCGTTGTTCCTTCAGCACGTGGTTCGTTTACACGGCATTCCTGAGAACATTGTGTCTGACAGAGGAGTCCAGTTTGTTTCCAGATTTTGGAGGACTTTTTGTTCTAAACTGGGTGTTCAATTGTCTTTCTCCTCGGCATTTCATCCTCAGACCAATGGTCAAACTGAGAGAACAAACCAGACATTGGAGACTTATCTAAGATGCTTTGTGTCTGCTGATCAGGATGACTGGGTCTCTTTTTTGCCTTTGGCTGAGTTTGCTCTTAATAATAGGGCTAGCTCTGCCACTTTGATGTCTCCGTTTTTCTGTAATTCTGGGTTTCACCCTCGATTTTCTTCAGGACAGACGGAGGCTTCTGTCTGTCCAGGTGTTGACTCTGTTGTGGAGCGTATGCAACAGATTTGGGACCAGGTAGTGGAGAGGTTGTCCCTCTCTCAGGAGAGGCCCAGCGGTTTGCTAACCGGCATAGGACTGATGGTCCTCGGTTTAAAGTGGGGGACTTGGTCTGGTTGTCCTCAAAGAATATTCCTATGAGAGTAGCATCTCCTAAATTTAAGCCTAGGTTCATTGGACCTTATAAGATCATGGAGATTAATAATCCTGTTTCTTTTCGTTTGCTTCTTCCAGGGACATTTAAGATCCATAACGTGTTCCACAAGTCCTTGTTGAAGAGGTTTGTTGAGCCAGTGGTTCCTGCTGCTGTGCCTCCTGACCCTGTTTTGGTTGAGGGCAATCTGGAGTATGTGGTTGAGAAAATATTGGATTCTCGTTTTTCTAGACGGAAACTCCAGTATTTGGTTAAATGGAGAGGTTATGGTCAGGAAGACAATTCTTTTGTTGTTTGCTTCGGACATCCATGCTAGGAGACTTATCCGTGCGTATCATAGAACTCATCCTGACCGACCTGGTTGCTCAAATGAGGGTTCGGTGACCCCTCCTCAAGGGGGGGGTACTGTTGTGAATGGGTTTGAGATGAGTTCTGAGCAGAGGCTCCCTCTGGTGGTTACTAGCGGTGCTAGTGAAGATTGTGAGGACTGGGAATCAGGTGTTACTGACTGGTCTTATATAAGGGAGTCATTTTCCCATCAGGGTTGCCGGTGATCAATTGTTCTGGTCTGAATCCTTCTTTCCAGTTTCCCTTGTAGCCTGCTGTGTCGTGTCTGCATCTCCTGCTAACAGATAAGACATTTTCTTCCTTTGTGTTTGTGCTATATTTTTGCTTTTTGTCCTGCACTTCTGTGGGGGCCTTCAGGGTCCCCTCCGGGGGCTTTTGCCCTCTCGGTTTGGTTCAGCCACTGAGTATTGTACTTTTGCTTTTTCCAGTTTTTTCAGTGGCTGCTGTTTTGATTTTGTTACACCAGAGAACTAATTTAGGTGGTAGAGGTCGTGTGATCTCAGGTGATTTTGAAATTAGTAGAGTTGGTGCTTTTCAGGGTTTTCTGGGATTGCAGTAAGTACCCTTCCTATCCTTTTCTATTTAGATAGTTTGGGCCCCAGCGTTTGCTCTTACTATTTTCTTTCTATGTCAGCATTTCTTCTTGTCTAACCGCCATTACATGTTTGGGGGCTTTCTATTATCTTTGGGGTTCTGCTCCGGGGCAGATAGCTTTCCTATTTCTATCTTTAGGTATAGTTAGTTTCTCAGGCTGTGACGAGGCGTCTAGGACCAACGTAGGAACGCTCCACGGCTGCCTCTAGTTGTGGTGGTTAGTCAGGGTACTGCAATCTCATAGATTCCAACTGCTCTGGTGTATTGCCTTTTTTACCTGCACTCCTCAGCTACCGAAACATAACAGTATGGGAGGAAAACTGTGTATGTACTGTATAGGAGCTGTATGAATACTGTGTATGTACTATATGAGAGCTCTATAAATACTGTGTATGTACTATATAGGAGCAGTATGAATACTGTGTATGTACTGTATGACAGCTGTATGAATACTGTGTATGCACTGTATGGGAGCTATATGAATACTGTGTTTGTACTGTATAGGAGCTGTATGAATACTGTGTATGTACTGTTTGGGAGCTTATGATTAATTTGTATGTACTAAATGGATGCTGTATGAATACTGTGTATGTACTGTATAGGAGTTGTATGAAAACTCTATATGTACTGTATGGGAGCTGTATGAGCAGTGTGTATGTACTGTATGAGCACTGTGCATGTACTATGTGGGTGCTGTATGAATACTGTGTATGTTCTGTATGGGAGCTTTATGAATACTGTGTATGTACTGTATGGGAGCTGTATGAATACTGTGTGTATACTGTATTGGAGCTGTATGAATATTGTGCTTGTACTGTCTGGGAGCTGTATGAATACTGTGTATGTACTGTATTGGAGCTCTATGAATACTGTGTATGTACTGTATGGGAGCTGTATGAATACTGTGTATATACTGTATTGGAGCTGTATGAATATTGTGCATTTTCTTTATAGGAGCTGTATGAATACTGTGTATGTACTGTATAGGAACTGTATGAATACTGTGTATGTGCTGTATGAGAGTTCTATGAATATTGTGTATGTACTTTGTGGGAGCTGTATGAACACTGTGTATGTACTGTAAGGGAGCTGTATGAATACTGTGTATGTGTCACGCTGTATAGCAGATATATATATGTGATGACAATAATCTATATCAAAGGGCAACATACTATATAACATGCGCATAGCTATATGATAACATAGATTTACCTGACAGAAAGTCCAGTGGGTCAAAACGGAATCCGTTATACGCTGTCTCCGGCTAGAGGGTGACCGGGGTCTAAGCTGACCCTAACTGGGTCCTAACTAATCCCTCAACCTGGAGGTACTGTTAAAGGTACAGAGGTCCAGGCCACCAGCGTAAACCCTGTCTCCTATCAAATCCCTGCCAACTGTATTCTAGTCCTAAGAAGGACCCTGAATACCACCAAAGGGAATGACCAGGTAACGGTTAATGAACAGAAAGACATACAAGAAAGATAAGAAATAAAGTAAATAAAGTCTTACATACAACAACTCACACACAGTAGGAACACCTAAGGTCTCAGAGATAAACTATAAGCTGTAAGAGTAAAAACAACTAAGGAGCTCTTAGCTTAAGTATTCCCAGAACCGATCCATCTGCTAAACTATATGAATGCTTTCACCGGCCTCAAACACCCAGACTGGCAGGAATATAAAGGAAACTAATTAGAACATAATCCAAAGCAGCCGGGCGAGGCTGGACCTAGTCTTAGCAAAGAGCTAGATAAAATTAACTCTCTCATTACCAAACACAAAGAAACAGCAGCTCAGCTGTGAGAAGTCAGAATGTGCAATCGCGACGATCTTCGTGGCGATGCACCCATGACAGTACCCCCCCTTCTACGAGGGGCCTCCGGACCCTCATGACCAGGTCTGTCCGGGTAAATTGTGTGAAAGGTCCGAACCAATCGATCTGCGTTATCATCAGACGCAGGGACCCACGTCCTCTCCTCAGGACCATACCCCCTCCAATGAACTTCCACGTTATCATTGACTACCACTGAAGGAGGAGGTAGAGGTGACGGTATGACTGGTGCCACATACTTTTTAAGTAATGACTTGTGAAACACATTATGAATTTTAAACGTAGGAGGAGGTCCAGACGAAATGCCACAGGATTAATTATGGAACTGATCCTGTATGGCCCGATGAATCTGGGACCCAACCTCCAGGAGGGAACTTTAAGTTTTATATTCCTGGTAGACAACCACACCAGATCGTTCACCTTCAGATCTAGACCAGAAACTCTCCTCCTATCAGCCATCCGTTTGTAAGGGTTCTCCGTAACCTTCAGTCTTAAGCGATCTGGAACTATCAGTCTCCCTGGAAGTCCCACAGGGGCGTCCCCCTGAGCCCCCAATACCTCCCCCTCAAGCTCAGAGCATACAGCTGACACTACAACTCCCTCCTGAGAATAGGAACCGGATCATCCGTCTTCCCGGCCCCTGGGAAAGTACGAGATAAGGCATCAGGAAGCAACTTTATTGAGCAGTCATATGTGCGATGAGGAGGTAACTCCTTACACCCCTCCTCTGAGAACTTCTCCCAAAAGTCCTCCAGAAAAGGAGGCAAAGTCCTAGGCACAACCGCACCGATGACCGTGCTCATACAGTTATTCTTGCAAAATTCACCCCACTGGCTTATCTTTCTGGATTGCCAATCAATCACTGGGTTATGTTTAGCCAACCAAGGAAGTCCCAACACAATAGGAGCAGGCAGACCCTCCAACACATAACAAGACAATTGCTCTTTATGTATTGCCCCTACTCGAAGATCTATGTTATGAACAGCTTGTACCAAGCTACCTTGACCAAGAGGTCTAGAATCAATAGAGAGTATAGGGACCGGTTTGGCCAATACACTCAGTTGCATACCATGCACCTGGGCAAACCGAGCGTCCACCAGATTAGCCCCGGACCCACTATCAAGAAAAACAGAAATCCTCTCAGTTCTAGTACCAATCACCACCTCCGCAGGCACGAGAAACTGAGAGGGATTTGGGGACGAAATACACACTCCCAGGTTAACTCCTTGGTTCAAAGAGGTCCGGGATGGACACCCCCCAACAAAATGTCCCTCTCTCCCGCAAAAGAAACACCTTCTAGTCTTGCGGCTCACCGCTGATTCCCTCCTACAAAATGATGTCCCTCCCAACTGCATGGGTTCCTCAGAACAGACCAGGGGAACCTCAGTATAAGGGACTTTAGTAGTAGGTGGAGTCATCACGGGGGGCGGAGTTACCTCGCGTCTTCCCCGAAGACGTCTATCAATTGCGAATAGCGAGGGCCATAGCAGCCTCCAGTGATGGAGGAGAATCATACTGAGCCAACACATCTTTTAATTTGTCAGACAACCCTTGACAAAACTGGCTCCTAAGAGCTGGGTCATTCCACTGAGTATCTGTTGCCCATCTACGGAACTCAGAAGAATATTCCTCCGCTGGACGATTTCCCCTGCCGTATTTTACGTAACTTTGTTTCAGCAAGGGAAACTCGATCCGGATCATCATATACCAGACCCAGGGCAGTAAAAAATCGATCCACTGACTGGAGATCTGGGGAGCCTGGAGGAATAGAGAACGCCCAAGATTGAGGGTCCCCTTGTAAGAGCGAGATAACAATTCCCACCCTCTGCTCTTCACTCCCAGATGACCGAGGCCGCAGCCGAAAGTACAATTTACATGCCTCCCGGAAAGTAAAAAATTTGTCCCGCCCACCAGTGAACCTGTCCGGGAGAGCAACCTTAGGTTCAGATCTGGTTTGCTCTGGGAGGGACAAAAACCTTGGACTTAAAGTCTGCAAATTCCATGGACAACCCCTGCAACTGTCGGGCCAGCTGGGCTACTGGATCCATGACAGCTGGGGAGAATCTTTTTTAGGCCGGTGAAAATGTCACGCTGTATAGCAGATATATATATGTGATGACAATAATCTATATCAAAAGGGCAACATACTATATAACATGCGCATAGCTATATGATAACATAGATTTACCTGACAGAAAGTCCAGTGGGTCAAAACGGAATCCGTTATACGCTGTCTCCGGCTAGAGGGTGACCGGGGTCTAAGCTGACCCTAACTGGGGTCCTAACTAATCCCCCAACCTGGAGGTACTGTTAAAGGTACAGAGGTCCAGGCCACCAGCGTAAACCCTGTCTCCTATCAATCCCTGCCAACTGTATTCTAGTCCTAAGAAGGACCCTGAATACCACCAAGGGAATGACCAGGTAACGGTTAATGAACAGAAAGACTACAGAAAGATAAGAAATAAAGTAAATAAAGTCTTACATACAACACTCACACACAGTAGGAACACCTAAGGTCTCAGAGATAAACTATAAGCTGTAAGAGTAAAACAACTAAGGAGCTCTTAGCTTAAGTTTCCGAACCGATCCAGTCTGCTAAACTATATGAATGCTTTCACCGGCCTCAAACACCCAGACTGGCAGAATATAAAGGAAACTAATTAGAACTAATCCAAAGCAGCCGGGCGAGGTGGACCTAGTCTTAGCAAAGAGCTAGATAAAATTAACTCTCTCATTACCAAACACAAAGAAACAGCAGCTCAGCTGTGAGAAGTCAGAATGTGCAATCGCGACGATCTTCGTGGCGATGCACCCATGACAGTATGTTCTGTATGAGAGCTCCATGAATATTGTGTACGTACTGTGTGGGAGCTGTATGAATACTGTGTATGTACTGTATGGGAGCTGTGTGAATACTTTGTATGTACTGTATAGGAGCTGAATGAATATTGTGTATGTACTGTATAGGAGCTGTATGAATATTATGTATGTACTGTGTGGGAGCTGTATGAATACTGTGTATGTATGTGTATGGGAGCTGTATGAATAATGTGTATGTACTGTATGAGCGCTCTATGAATATTGTGTATGTACTGTGGGAGCTGTATGAATATTGTGTATGTACTGTATAGGAGCTGTTTGAATAATGTGTACATACTGTGTGGGAGCTGTATGAATACTGTGTATGTACTGTGTGGGAGCTGTATGAATACTGTGTATGTACTGTATGGGGCTCTATGAGCACTGTGTATGTACTGTATGGGTGCTGTATGAATACTGTGTATGTACTGTATGAGAGCTCATGAATATGTGTATGTACTGTATAGGAGCTGTATGAATATTGTGTATGTACTGTGTGGGAGCTGTATGAATACTGTGTATGTACTGTATGGGAGCTGTATGAGCACTGTGTATGTACTGTATGGGTGCTGTATGAATACTGTGTATGTACTGTATGAGAGCTCATTGAATATGTGTATGTACTGTGTAGGAGCTGTATAATATTGTGTATGTACTGTATAGGAGCTGTATGAATATTGTGTATGTACTGTGTTGGAGCTGTATGAATACTGTGTATGTACTGTATGGGAGCTGTATGAATACTTGTATGTACTGTATGAGACCTCTATGAATATTGTGTTTGTACTGTGTGGGAGCTGTATGAGCACAATGTATGTACTGTATGAACACTGTGCATGTACTATATGGGTGCTGTATGAATACTGTCTATGTACTGTATAAGAGCTCTAAGAATATTGTATATGTACTGTGTGGAAGCTGTATGAATACTATGTATGTACTGTATAGGAGCTCAATGAATATTGTGTATGTACTGTATAGGAGCTGTATGAATACTGTGTATGTACTGCATAGGAGCTGTATGAATATTATGTATTTAATGTGTGGGAGCTGTATGAATACTGAGTATGTACTGTATGGGAGCTGTATGAATAATGTGTATGTACTGTATGAGCGCTCTATGAATATGTGTATGTACTATGTGGGAGCTGTATGAGCACAGTGTATGTACTGTATGAACACTGTGCATGTACTATATGGGTGCTGTATGAATACTGTCTATGTACTGTATAAGAGCTCTATGAATATTTTGTATGTATTGTGTGGGAGATGTGTGAATAATATGTATGTACTGTATAGGAGCTGTATGATTATTGTGTATGTACTGTATAGGAGCTGTATGAATATTGTGTATGTACTGTATAGGAGCTGTATGAATATTGTGCATGTACTGTTTGGGAGCTGTGTGAATACTGTGTATGCACTGTATAGGAGCTGTTTAAATACTGTGTATGTACTGTATGGGAGCTGTATGAATACTGTGTATGTGCTATATGGGAGCTGTGTGATACTTTGCATGTACTGTATAGGAGCTGTATGAATACTGTGTATGCACTGTATAGGAGCTGTATGAATATTGTGTATGTACTCTATAGAAGCTATATGAATATTGTGTATGTATTGTGTGGAGCTGTATGAATACTGTCTATGTACTGTATGGGAGCTCAATGAATATTGTGTATGTACTGTATGGAGCTGTATGAATACTGTGTATGTACTGTATAGGAGCTGTATGAATCTTATGTATTTAATGTGTGGGAGCTGTATGAATACTGAATATGTAATGTATGGGAGCTGTATGAATAATGTGTATGTACTGTGTGGGAGCTGTATGAATACTGTGTATGTACTGTATGGGAGCTGTATGAGCAGTGTGTATGTACTGTATGAGCACTGTGCATGTACTATATGGGGCTGTTTGAATTACTGTGTATGTTCTGTATGAGAGATCAATGAATATTGTTATGTACTGTATAGGAGCTGTATGAATACTGTGTATGTACTGTATAGGAGCTGTATGAATATTGTGTATGTGCTGTATAGAAGCTGTATGAATACTGTATTGTACTGTATGAGAGCTGTATGAATACTGTGTATTTACCGTATAGAAGCTATATGAATACTGAGTATGTACTTTATGGGGCTGTATGAATACTGTTTATGTACTGTATAGGAGCTGTATGAATACTGTGTATGTACTAATGGGTGCTGTATGAATACTGTGTATGTACTGTATGAGAGCTCTATGAATGTTGTGTATGTACTGTGTGGGAGCTGTATGAATACTGTGTATGTAATGTATTAGAGCTGTATGAATACTGTGTATGTTCTTTATAGGACCTGAACTAATACTGTGTTTGTACTGCACAGGAACTGTATGAATATTGTGTATGTACTTTGTGGGATCTGTATGAGAGCTCTATGAATGCTCTGTATGTAGTGTATGGGAGCTGTATGAGCACTGTGTATGTACTGTATGAGCACTGTGCATGTACTATACGGATGCTGTATGAATACTGTGTATGTTCTGTATGGGAGCTTTATGAATACTGTGTGTGTACTGTATGGGAGCTGTATGAATACTGTGTATATACTGTATGGGAGCTCTATGAATACTGTGTATGTACTGTATAATTATATAATAATAATAATCTTTATTTATATAGCGCCATCATATTCCGCAACGCTTTACAGTTTAACAGTTTCAAAACACAAGTCATAAGTAGTGTTGAGCGATACGATACTGCAAATATCGGGTATCGGCCGATATTAGCTGTATCGGCCTTTCGATTCCAAATACCGATATTTTCGTCATATCGAATACCGGAATCGGATTTGTCACTGTCACTGTCTGTGTCCGTCGGTCGGGTCTGTCACTGTCAGTGTCCGTCGGTCGGGTCTGTCAGGAGTCAGCGGCACTTACCTGGCAGAAGATCTCCGGCGGTCACGGCCTGGACTGCTTCATGGCCGCCATCCTCTTCTCCCCGGCGGTCACATGCAGTTTCTCGCGATAACTGCAGTGACTGCTGGGTAATCCCGGCCGTAAAGCAGTCAGTCCGATGACGTCACCGCCGGGGAAGCAGGTAATCAGCTGTGCTGCGTCGCGATGACAGGCTCTGCCTGTCATTGCGATGTAGCAGAGCTGGATCGTCGTGGGACAGTCGTTACTATGGACTGCGTCGGACAGGTGGTATACTGTTGGTTTGTTTTTTTTTCTTTTTTTACAGGAGATCGATGGCGTCGCAGGAATGAGAGTACAATAAAAGAAATGAAAACTGTGTTGTCTCTTTTATTTCATTAAAAGACTTTTTTCTTGCTGTGTCTTTTTTTTAAACATTTAATAACTTTGGGATTAATAATGGATCGGTGTCTTATTGACACCTCTCCATTATTAACCGGGCTTATTGTCACCGTGCAATCAACGGTGACATTAACCCCTTATTACCCCGCTTGCCACCGCTACAGGGCAAGTGGGAAGAGCCGGGTAAAGTGCCACAATTGGCACATCTTTTGATGCGCCAAATGTGGGGCTGCTGTAGCCTGGTATTATCAGGCTGTTGAGGGCCAAAATCCATGGGCCTTGACAGTCTTTTAATACCAGGCCGCAGCAGTCTGCATTTTACTTGGCTGGTTAACAAAAATAGGGGGACCCCTACGCCGTTTTTTTTTCGAGGGGATCCCCTATTTTTGTTAACCAGCCAAGCTAAGCAGACTGCTGTGGCCTGGTATTATCAGGCTTGCAAGGTCCATGGATATTGGATCCTTACCAGCCTGAAAAACCAGGCCTCAGCGGTCTGCTTCATCTGGCTGGTTAACAAAAATAGGGGGGACACCACGCCAATTTTTTTCGAGGGCATCCCCTATTTTTGTTAATCAGCCAAGATATGCAGACTGCTGTGGCCTGGTATTATCAGGCTGGCAAGGTCCATGGATCTTGGCTCCTTAACAGCCTGAAAATCCAGGCCTCAGCGGTCTGCTTCATCTGGCTGGTTAACAAAAATAGGGGGGACCCCACGCCAATTTTTTTCGAGGGGATCCCTATTTTTGTTAACCAGTTCCCTCTGACGTCACTGATTGTGTCCCTGGCTGACCTGAAGTGAAAGTGGAAAGCAATCAATTAAGCTTTCCACTGAGAGGAACTTATTCATTTGGGGGTTTACTGTGAGGCTGCAGCATTAGCTGCGGTCCCTGCAGTAAACATTAACCCTTTCTGAAGGATTACACCGTGGGACCTGACTGTACATCGGATTGGTAAGAATAATTTTGCTTTATTATTTTATTTTTATTACAGGAAATGGTTTTAGCAGGAAAATAAAATATGGTCAAAAACTGTGTGATTATTTCATTAAACTTCTTTTTTATTAAAGTGTGTGTGTTTGATTTTTCTTTCATACAATAGGATTAATAATTGATAGTTGTCTAATTGACAGCTCTCAATTATTAACCTGGCTTAAAGTGACCTTTCAATTGCAAGGTCATTTTAACCCCTTATTAACCCATTCGCCACCGCTACAGGGCAATGGGAATAGACGGGCAAAGTGCCAGAAAGGGCAAATCTAATTAGAGATTTGCCCTTTCTGGGGTGTCTGGGGGCAGATGTTAGTAGCCGGGGGGGGCCAAAAATAATGGTCCCTCTCTGGGCTATTATTATCTGCCCCCACTCACTGGCTTTGTCTGTCTGGTTGCGAAAATAGGGCGGGAGCCCACGCCTTTTTTTTCAGCAGTTTTACACCTCATATATATATATATACATGTCATTAAATTTGTGACACATATATATATATTTATATTTATAGTTCATACACTTCTACATAGTATAATAGCCGCTAATTCAATTGCCGGCTTTTGTGAAAATGCAGAACCCGACATGAAATGACACTTGGTTTACATAGAGTTAACCATGTCTTTTCATGTAGTTTGATATCTGATTTGCACAAACAATTACATGAGTGTAAGTGTGCAAAATTTCACACCTGTAGGGGTTAATTAAAGGTGTAAATTCGTAGCAAAAAAGTCCGGTTTTTTTACAACGAATTTACACCTTTAATTAACCCCTACAGGTGTGAAATTTTGCACACATAGACTGATGTAATTGTTTGTGCAAATCAGATTGCAAACGACATGAAAAGACATGGTTAACCCTATGTACACCAAGTGTCATTTCATGTCGGGTGCTTCTGTCTTTTCACAGAAGCCGGCTTTACCCGGCAATTGAATCAGAGGATATTTTACTATGTAGAAGTGTATAAACTATACATATATGTATATATATATATATGTCACAATGACATGTATATATATATATATGTATTCTATGTGTGTATATTTAGTGTTTACAAGGAAATAAAGGTTTTTTTTAGTTGCGATATTTTGTTCCCATAGACTTACATGGGACTTCCGGTATCGGAATCGGATATCGGCGATATTTAGTGATATCGGCGATACCATTCCGATCCGATATTTTTAGATATCGAGCAGTATCGCTCAACACTAGTCATAAGTAACAACGTTACCAATACAATAACTAAAGCAAATAAGACGACCCTGCTCGTGAGAGCTTACAATCTACAATGAGGTGGGGGAGATACAAAGTACAGGTGTGTATATACAATGTGCATTTACAATGATGGTCCAGTCATCTTGAGGGAGTGAGGGATGGATCGAGATAGTGAATGGGCTACACACACACACTTACACATAGAATGACTTTGATTAGTGAATGTGATAGGCCGCTCTGAACAAATGTGTTTTGAGGGAGCGCCTGAAACCATGCAAATTGTGGATAGTCCTAATTTCTTGGGGTAGAGCGTTCCAGAGGATTGTCGCAGCGCGGGAGAAGTCTTGGAGTCGGGAGTGGGAGGTACGGATTAGTGCAGAGGTTAGTCGAAAGTCATCTGCAGAGCGCAGCAGTCGGTTAGGCCGATAGATAGAAATGAGGGAGGAGATGTAGGGGGGTGCTGCACTGTGGAGAGCTTTGTGGGTGAGAACAAGTACTTTGAATTGGATCCTATAACGAATGGGCAGCCAGTGTAAGGACTGGCGAAGAGCGGACGTGTCCGGAGTACCGATTAGCCAGATGGATGACCCTGGCTGCTGCATTAAGGATGGACTGGAGAGGGGATAGTCGAGTAATGGGGAGGCCAAGTAATAGAGCATTGCAGTAGTCCAGGCGGGAGTGGATCAATGCTACAGTGAGGGTTTTTGTTGTTTCCATGGTGAGAAAAGGGCGGATTCTAGAGATGTTCTTTAGGTGTAGGCGGCAAGAGCGGGCAAGAGATTGTATATGGGAGGTGAAGGAGAGATTGGTGTCAAACATAAACCCAGACAACGAGCCTGCTGCCGGGTGTTATTATGGTGCCGCCCACGGAGAGGGAAATGTCAGATTTAGGGAGGTTAGTAGACTGCGGGAGCAGAAGAAGTTCAGTTTTGGAGAGGTTGAGTTTCAGATAGAGAGTGGACATGATGTTGGAGACTGCGGACAGACAGTCACTGGAGTTCTGTAGTACAGCGGGGGTAAGGTCGAGGGATGACCTGTATAGTTGTGTGTCATCAGCATAAAGATGGTACTGAAGCCAAATCTGCTGATGATCTGTCCAATTGGGGCCGTGTAGAGAGAGAAGAGAAGGGGGCCAAGGACTGAGCCCTGGGGTACACCGACAGTGAGAGGAAGAGGAGATGATGTGGAGTCAGAGAACGAAGCACTGAAGGAGCGGTCAGAAAGATAGGAGGAGAACCAGGAGAGAACAGTGTCCTTAATACCTAGTGACTGGAGCTTAGACAGTAGGAGACGGTGGTCAACTGTGTCGAAAGCTGCAAAAAGGTCGAGAAGAATGAGCAGAGAGTGGTCACCGTTACGTTTTGCTGTAAGAAGGTCATTGGTCACTTTGATGAGTGCAGTTTCAGTCGAATGTAGGGGGTGGAAGCCGGACTGTGAAGGGTCTAGGAGGGAGTGAGTGGAGAGGTAACGGGTAAGGCGGGAGTAGACTAGGTGCTCCAAAAGTTTAGAGATGAAGGGGAGATTGGAGACCGGTCTGTAGTTGTTTGTGCAGGAAGGGTCGAGAGCGGGTTTCTTTAGTAATGGAGTAACGATGGAGTGTTTGAAGGAGGATGGGAAAGTGCCAGAGGAGAGTGAGAGATTAAAGATTGTAGTTAGGTGAGTTGTGACAACTGGAGAGAGAGACTGGAGGAGGTGTGAGGGAATGGGGTCGGTAGTGCATGTAGTCGGACGAGAGGAAGAGAGGAGTCTGGAGACTTCTTCTGTGATGGGATCAAATGTGGAAATCGAGCCAGGGGAAATGCAGGGAGGGATGGGAGTCACAGCACTTGGTGGTTGGGAGCAGATTTCCTGATGGATAGTATCTATTTTTTCTATAAAGTGGGAGGCCAGGTCGTCAGCACAAATGTCTGTGATAGGGGCTTGTGCTTTTGGCCTGAGGAGGGAGTGAAAAGTGTCAAAAAGTTTCTTGGGGTTGTTGGCTAGTGAGGAGATCAGGGTGGTGAAGTAAGCCTGTTTGGCGAGGTGAAGGACAGCATTATAAGTTCTTAACATGAATTTAAAGTGGATGAAGTCTTCTGGTGTGCGGGTTTTTCTCCAAAGGCGTTCAGCAATCCTAGAGCATCGCTGAAGAAGTTGAGTTTGCAATGTGAGCCAGGGCTGTTTTACTGTGTGTTTGGAAGTTCTGAGGGTGAGCGGTGCTACCTGGTCAAGGGTGCTTCTAAGAGTGTCATTGTAGTGATGAACAGCCAGATTAGGACAAGAAAAAGAGGAGATTGGGGACAGCGATGAGTGTAGGGAGTCTGAAAGTGTCTGAGGGTTAATGGCTTGTAGATTTCTGAATGTGTGGTAGGTAGGAGTGCGCTGCGGTGTTCGAGGATTTGTGAGGGTGAAGGAGAGAATGTTGTGGTCAGAGAGTGGAAGCGGTGAGTTATTTAGGTGGGAGATTGAACAGAGGCGGACAAAGACCAGGTCAAGGGTGTTACCATCCTTGTGTGTCTCAGAGGTTGAAAGCTGTGAGAGGCCTAGAGAAGTGGTTAGTGATAGAAGCTGAGATGCAGATGTGGAAGTAGGGCTGTTAATGGGAATGTTGAAGTCTCCAAGGATAAGGGTTGCTAGTTCTGAGGACATGAAGTGCGGCAGCCAGGCTGAGAAGTGGTCAAAGAACTGGGTGGGCGAGCCTGGGGGCCGATATATGACCGCTACTCTGAGGGAGAGGGGACGAAAGAGCCTGATGGTGTGGACCTCA
>JARQOD010008665.1:0-34704 GCA_033576555.1 Oophaga sylvatica
GGGCTTCATACGTCCCTCTTCATCTCCTGCAGGTGCACCCATCTTCTTTGTAAAGAAGAAAGATGGATCTCTGAGACCATGCGTAGACATAGGGAACTCAATAAGGTTACTATTAGAAACCGTTATCCATTGCCTTTAATCCCTGAGTTATTGGAGAGAGTGCGACATGCCAAAATTTTTTCTAAACTAGATCTTCGTGGGCCTATAACTTAGTCCGTATTAGACCTGGGATGAATGGAAGACTGCATTCAGGTCACGCTATGGACACTTTGAATATCTAGTTATGCCTTTTGGTCTGAGTACCGCCCCAGCCACTTTCCAACACTTGGTGAATGACATCTTCAGGGATCTCCTAGATACATTCGTGGTAATTTATTTGGATGATATTCTAATTTTTTCTAACTCCACAGAGGAACATCATGGACATGTGAGAATGGTCTTGGAACGTCTAAGACAAAATCATCTTTACATCAAACTTGAAAAGTGTGAATTCCATAGGACCGAAATTCAATTTCTGGGGTATGTACTGTCTACACAAGGAATTAGTATGGATGGAAGCAAAACCCAAGCCATCAAGGATTGGCCAAGTCCTAGAAATGTGAAGGAGGTACAGCGCTTCATCGGGTTTGCCAACTTCTATAGACGTTTCATTAGGAATTTCTCTGAGTAGTGTCACCTATCACTCAACTTACCCGGAAAGAGTCTAGGTTTTCCTGGACTCCCCAAGCCCAGGAAGCATTTTCCCGTCTAAAAGATAAATTTACCACTGCACCTATCCTAGTACATCCCAACCCCGAGCTTGCCTTCATAATAGAGGTGGATGCTTCAGACTGTGCCGTTGGAGCTATACTCTCTCAGAGAACAGGTGAGAAGAATGTCTTGCATCCCTGTGCCTTCTTTTCCCAGCAGTTGTCTTCGGCTGAGAGGAACTACGATGTGGGCAATAGAGAGTTGTTGCCATTATTGCCGCCTTCAAAGAATGGAGACACCTTCTTCAGGGAGCTGCACAGCAAATAGTCGTCCTGACAGACCATCGTAACCTTGAGTTTATCAGGTCGGCTAAGTGCCTGACTCCTCGCCAGGCTCGCTGGAATCTTTCTTAAACCAATTTAATTTTATCATCTCTTATAGACCAGATCGCGCAATGGAAAGGCTGATGCACTCTCTAGGATTTACTCAGCAGAGACACGTCCAATTACTCCTCCTAAGACTATTCTTCCTGACTCTAGATTCCTAGGAGTAATTCATAATCAAGACCTACTTAAGGACATCAAGGAAGCATACCATGCGGATTCCTTTTTGGCACAACCCCCAAGGGACGTAAGTCTTGTCTTTAAGAATGGTGTGTGGATTCAGGGACAACGTCTGTATATTCCTGAAACAGTCAGATTAAGAGTATTGCAACTCATTCACGATTCCAAGATAGCTGGGCATAGAGGAATTCTAAAGACACAGGAATTTCTTTCTCGTTTCTTTTGGTGGCCCACTTGCAGAAGGATGTTTTGAATTATGTCACTTCATGTGAGGTCTGTGCAAGATGCAAAACACCTCGCTCCTCACCAACTGGTCTGTTACAGCCTCTTCCCACCCCGTCCCGCCCGTGGGGATCCATTTCTATGGACTTCATTGTGGAGTTACCAACCTCTCAGGGAAGAACACCATTCTAGTGGTGGTTGACCGTCTAACAAAGGCAGCTCATTTTATCCCTTGTGTCGGCTTACCCACTGCAAAACAGACATCAGATTTGATGATTAAAGATGTGTTTCGCTTACATGGAGTACCGGATGAGGTTATTTCGGATCGAGGGGTGCAATTCACTTCTAGGTTTTGGCAAAATTTCTGTGCAGCATTGGACATTAAAGTAAACCTTTCTTCTGCTTTTCATCCCCAGACTAATGGACAGACCGAACGAACCAATCAAACCCTGGAGCAGTATCTCCGCTGCTTTATCTGCCACCTACAGGATGATTGGTGGATCTACTTCCATTAGCTGAGTTCTCGTATAACAACTCTCAGAGTGCCTCCTTTTTACTCTAATCTAGGTTATCATCCTAACATTCTACCACGATTTCCATAGAAACGCCTTTACCAGCAGTGGCTGAAAGAATCACGTCTTTACAGAAGAATATGGATCTTCTAAAGGAAAATCTGGAATCGGCTCAAGAAAGGTACAAGAAAGCAGCAGATAAATTTCGTAAACCTGCACCAGCTTTCAAGGTAGGAGACTTGGTCTGGCTGTCAACCAGAAATCTTAAGTTAAGGATTCCATCGTCTAAGTTGGGACATAAGTACATTGGACCCTATAAAATCAGTAAAATTATAAGTGCCGTTGCTTGTCGTCTTCAACTGCCCAGAACTATGAGAATCCACCCTGTCTTTCATGTATCCCTACTAAAGGTTGCGACACCCAATACGCTTCCTGGACGTTCCTCTCCTTGCCCTGACCCAGTGCTAGTCGATGGTCAGGAAGAATTTGTGGTGGAAAGGATTTTAGATTCCAGGTTGTATAGAAATCAGTTACAATATCTGATTAAATGGCAGGGCTACCCAGTGGAGGACAACTCATGGGAACCGGTCAATAACGTTAATGCTCCTCGCTTGCTCCGTCAGTTTCATCAGAGGTACCCACACAAGCCTGGTCTGAGGTCATCCGGAGGATGTCCTTAAGGGGGAGTAATGTAAGGTTCTATGTATATATTCCTGAAACTCAGTTTGTTCGTCAGCCATTTTACTTTCTGTCTTGCTGCAGCTATCTTGCCCTCAGTCAAAATGGAGTTTCCAGCTTGCATGTTCCCGCCCTGATTCTCTCCTTTGCTTCTTAAGCAGCCACAGCTGAGCAATCAGTGCTTCAGAATCTAGCCTGCAGTGAACCTGTGACTTGACTCCTGTAAGCCTTGGACCTTGTACTCCAGCTATTCCTACTGAGGAACTCTGAAGCACTTGTGGACTCTGAACCCTGCTCTTTGAAAGACCCACGTTTGCATGGACTTACGGTAACAGAGAAGAAGATCCTGAATCTGTATTGGAGAGTGATTGCTGAGCTTGGATTACTCTGGCCTGCTGTGTCTCCTGTTTCTGTGTCTGCAAACTGTGTGACTATTTCTGCCAACTTGTATGAAGTAATACAGGACTTTTCTATATCAAACCTGTGACTCCTGTGTTTTCATCGCACCCAAGCACAAGACGCTATATGAACTGTACTACATACATTACAATTACTCTCTACAACATCTCTCTGCCCTGAGACAACAAGCTTCACCTGTGGAAGCTATTCCATCTCTGCTGCATCACACCATCAGTCTCAGAGGATCTGCTCGGCAGTGCTGGTCACCTCTGACCAGAAACCACAGGTGTCGTCATGATCAACTTACTACAAACTCTGTCATCCCCTGTAAATATTCCCATTTTATTGGACGCCCAGGCCATGGAAACGGGTCACTGCTGCCGTGACACATCCTTTAAGACACTGGCCCAGTACCGAGTATCCCACTGCCCTGGCGGGCGATCCATAAGAACATTTATGCCTTATATCAGTCTCTGACGTCACAGTCTGCAAACCACCCATGTATTGTCAGGGAGCTCCTTTGAGCTGGCTTTGATGTGCTTAGTTCATCGGCACAGTGGCCAGTAGCAGCCAGCGTACAAGCTTGGGGCTGCCCGTGGTGCTTTAGCACCCTGCTCCTTTTTGCTATGCAGCTGTGTCAGCATGGCCACCACCTCTTCCTCTGAAATGCCCATGTCACTTGGATGGCCTTGACTCCATGTGGGGTTTAAGACCTCTACATCCCCCATTGTATCATCGCGCCTCTCTAGTCTGCCCTTAATTCTGCTGCCCTACTAATCCATTTCTGTCCTAAATACTCCTCCGGTTCTCCCCTCTGCAAATCCCTTCATTGTCTTCCAATTCCACACAGTATACACTTCAAGCAACAAACACTGAACTACAAAGACATCCATGATCTGTCTCCCCCATATATCTATGAACTAATCTTCCTCCTTCTCCTTTTGCAACTAATCCATCATCATCTGAAATGTTTTTTCAAGGAAGCATTGAAGTTGGGTGTGTAACACTGTTGATCACATCATCTAACCATATTCGTGAAGTGCTCAAAGCTGTGCAGCACGGCACACACGTTCTGCATGAAGTCCCACTCGTTGGTCTTAAAGTGATGTTGTTCCACAGAGCGACTCATCTGTGTATGTTGCAGCTGAAACTGCACTATCATGGGCTGATGCTCTCACCGTCTCTCCACCATATGCAAGGTGCAGTTCCACCTTATGGATATGTGGCATATGAGGTGTGTAGCAGGAAGGCAGAAGTGACACAGCACTGAACACAGGTGAGCAGCAGCAGGGTGAGAAAGCCAAAAGTGCACACAGACATGCAGCATTTTGGTCGGATGAGGAAACAGCGGAGGGTGAGGCAACATTGACAGAAAAAAGGCTAGGGGTCGACAGCAGTGTGCAGTAGCAGCCAACTTAATTGCTCGAGGCTGGGCTTGGCGCTTTTGTGCCCTGCTTCCTAGTTTGCTGTACAGATGAGGAAGCATGACCACCACCTCTTCCTCCGAGCTGCCCACATTACTCGGAGGGCCTTGACTCCAAGTGAATTCTAAAACCTCATCATCCCCCATCACATTATCACACCTCTCCACTCTGTCCATAACGCTGCTGCCAAACTGATCCAATTCCTTGCTGCTCCTCCACTTCTTTCCTCTGCAAATCTCTTGATTGTCACGCACTTCCACAATGTATCTACTTCAAGCTGCTAACACTGGTACACAAAGCCGTCTATAATCTCCCTTCCCCATATATTTCAGAACTAATCTCCCAATATCTCCCACTCCACAATCAATCTTTAGTCCTCCCATAACGTCCTTCTCTACCTCAATCATACGTTCCTCATGCAATTGCCTGCAAGACTTTTCCCGAATATCCCCCATCCTGTAGAATTCTGTGGCCCAACACATCTGATTATCCCCTACATTCAGAACTTTCAAGCGGATCTTGAAAATCCATGTCTTCAGAACTGCTTACAGCCTACAATGACCCCTCTGCCACCTCAACAACACCAGAGCAGCTGCAACCCCTGAACCTACTGTCACCTTCCTCATTATCCGGTATAATGAAAGGCTGCAAGAGTAGGGTCCTCTCTCCTCTGTACATGTCTGTCACTATTAGTTTGCTCATTGTAATTTTATTTGTATTTTGTATGTAACCCCGCCTCATGTACAAAGCAATGGAATCAATAGTGCTCTAAAAAATAATAATAATAATAATAATAATCCTTTGCATGATGTTCCTCCCAGTCCTCAACCCTGCCTTCCTTGCCAGACTGCACACAGCAGAAAGCTGCATGAGTTGGTACCTGTGTTTCATCATCATCATATCATCATCATCATCATCATCATCGAGAAGTGATGCAGTGGTCGCTGACTGGACTTCCTTACATGTCTGATCTCAAACAGAACAAGTGGAGGGGAATCAGTGCACTCAATATCTTCAACTTGTGGGGCAGGGTCAGGTGGATGGCCCACTGAACCACAGTCAGCAGAGTCATGAAAAAGCAGAAGTGACTTTTGCATGACTTGGTGCTCTGATTGTTTGCCTGATTTGCAAGGGAGTGAGGTGGAAGACAGATGTCCATGGGTTGCAGGTGCAAACTTTGCTCTTTCATCAGGGGACAAGGTGAAAGACAAAGTGAAGGAACTGAAGGCACTCTCAGACAACCAACCTAAAACCACCTCTACTTCTTCTGGCCTCACCCTTCATCCCGTGGTCCTCTGGACTATGAAATTACACAGAATGTCCTGTCGCCTGCATGCAGCAGAAGAAAGTGTTTTATTTGGGGGCATAGCAGGCTCAGATTGACTACGGCCTCTTTCCCTGCAGCAGCCACAACACCATCATCAGCAACATGACCATGTCACCTATTTGATGCTCTCCTCATTGTCTTCTCCCAAAAAAGTGAAGAGTACTACACGACCTATATACAGAGAGAGAGTGGCCAGCAGATTATTATACTGCCTGTTTTCAGAGCACCATCCAAAAAAGATCAATAAAAACCCCCACAAAAACAGTGTTGGCAAGCTCCTCCTCCTTAGCCTCTGCCTCTTACACCGCCACATCCACCTCAACGTCCTCCTCCACTTGGACCTCTGCCTCCTGGTTCAAGAGTATAATGTTTATCTTTTTATATTCTGTTATTTTAAGTCATTTTATTATCCACATTTGTTTGCAGGGCAATTGTCCTGCTCTTACCCCCATTTAGCTTCCTTTTGCAGTCCCCTTGCCCTTACTATGACCATTTTACAGCAATTTTAAAGCACTGAAGTTCAGTTCACCTTTGACTTTTTTAGATTCTGGTTCGAGGTCAAGTTCGTATAACGAACTGAACTTTCAACTTTAGTTCTGCAGAACCCAAACATCCACCAGTCCACTCATCCCTAATCATAAGTGACTCAGAAGAAAAATCAGCAAGTGTAAGCATCTCACAAAATCTTCAACAAAATCCTAATTTTATGATTTGCCATTGACAACTGGCAAAATCACATTTGCAGCAACATTTCTGTTCCATTTGCTGATAGTATATTCACATAGATTTGTTGCAATAATATTTGCTATATTGGTGATTACATATATACTGTATATATTCCTCAACAATCAAATTGCAACACCAATAGGGAAAAATCCTGTAATTTAGTAAATTTCAGGATGGATAGATATGTTAAGGTTATACAAATGATGGAAACATAGAAACAACATTTTCAAAATATTTTGATTTATTTAACATCAAGCTCTTCTTTATATGTCATTGGAGGCAATTGCATAGGGCGCTGCCAGCAACAGATTTTGATGATTTGCATACCCAATTTTATTCCACATGGTCCACCTTTCGTCAGACAACATTAATAACCTCATTAATAGCAACCAAAATGAGTAAGTGCAAGTGTTTCTGCGTGTGGAGCTAATTATCGCTACTGAATTAATTGAAATTTCCTTCTATGACAGAATAATTTCCTTCTATGACAGAATAATTTCCTTCTATGACAGAATCACTGACTGGGTGGATCAGGGAAATGCTGTAGATATAGTATATCTTGACTTCAGCAAAGCATTTGACAAAGTATCTCACACAATCCTTATTGAAAAAATGACTAAGTATGGAATGGACAAGGCAACTGTTAGGTGGATTCATAACTGGCTTAGTGATCGGACTCAAAGAGTGGTCGTAAATGGCTGCACATCCAGTTGGAAGAATGTCTCAAGTGGGGTACCACAGGGCTCTGTTTTGGGCCCTCTATTGTTCAACATCTTTATCAATGATTTAGATGAAGGAATTGAGGGTAAACTGATCAAATTTGCTGATGACACAAAGATAGGAGGGGTAGCTAATACTAGAGAAGAGAGAGAGAGGATTCAAAAAGATATAAATAAACTGGAGCAGTGGGCAGCAACTAACAGAATGGTTTTTAACAGGGAAAAATGCAAAGTACTACATCTGGGCAATAAAAATGAAAAAAGCATATACAAAATGGGAGGAATAGGGCTAAGTAACAGCACATGTGAAAAAGACTTGGGTATACTAATTGATCACAGACTGAACATGAGTCAACAGTGTGATGCAGCAGCAAAAAAGGCAAATACAATTCTAGGATGTATCAACAGAAGCATACAGTCTAGATCACGTGAGGTCATTATTGCCCTCTACTCCTCTTTGGTCAGACCTCATCTGGAATACTGTGTCCAGTTTTGGGCACCACATTTTAAAAAAGACATCAACAAACTGGAGCAAGTTCAAAGGAGAGCCACCAGAATGGTGACCGGTCTGCAAACCATGTCCTATGAGGAACGGTTGCAGGATTTGGGAATGTTTAGCTTGCAAAAAAGAAGACTGAGAGGAGACTTAATAGCTGTCTACAAATATCTCAAGGGCTGTCACATTGTAGAAGGATCATCTTTATTCTCATTTGCACAAGGAAAGACTAGAAGCAATGGGATGAAACTGAATGGGAGGAGACACAGATTAGATATTAGAAAAAACTTCTTGACAGTTAGGGTGATCAAGGAGTGGAACAGGCTGCCACGAGAGGTGGTAAGTTCTCCTTCAATGGAAGTCTTCAAACAGAGGCTGGACAGACATCTGTCTGGAATGATTTAGAGAATCCTGCTTTGAGCAGGGGGTTGGACCAGATGACCCAGGAGGTCCCTTCCAACTCTACTATTCTATGATTCTATGATTCTATGAAATGTTTTGAAAAATTTGCTTCCTTTTTTACATCTTTAACATATCATAAACATGTCCATCAATCCTCTGAATTCCATTACTTTATGACTTTTCATTATTGGTGTTGCAATTTCAATGCTGAGGAGTCTGTTTCAGTGGCTGGATAACCTCTATAATTCTCAAATATGCATTTATAAAATATTCGTAGATTTGTGTTGTGTGATTTTGATCTGGAATGGTGTTATTTTAAAATAACTAACTTAAACAAGAATCTGTTTTGATGGTATTATTGTGGCTGTGTTAGAAAGTGGCAAATTGCCTAAAGAAGCAGAAAAAATCAATAGAGTTGTGAAAATTATGGCATTAGAAAACATGCTGTGATAATCAATGAAAAGTTTGACTAGAATGTGCTCACATTGATGAAACACTCAAAGCTACATTGTATTTAGTCATCTTTCTCTATTCCCATTGCTCTAGTGTCATCGGTCATGGAGTGTCATTTCATCCCAGTCTAATAGACAAGGTCTATTCATCCATCTAACCCTTTCACTTTCTTGGAGTATAACAGATGTGTAGAACTGAAAGGAAAGATTTATTAGCTGAAATCTAGTTACAATTATAATCATGATATAGTTGTAGTCTCCTGCTGCAATAATGTGTCCCTTTTGACCAAACATCTATGCCAAACAATAAATGAATTTTCAAAACAATGTTTCAAAACGCCAGAAAAATAATTTTACCCTTGGAAGCAAAAAAAAAGCCTAGAGTACACACTGGCTAATAATGTCAGATTAAAATCAAAGCAAGTATAAATGCCAAATATAAATGTAGATAGATAGTGACCAGACATCAGGGTTTTTTTTAGATTTAAATACTGACAAACAACAAACTTAAAAAGCAATGAGAAACTAATCAATTTGTGTATGTACAGGTAAAACGTAACGTTTACATATACTATATAAAAAGACACACGTGCATGTTTTTCTCAATATCTGACATGAACTCAGAATAAACCTTTCCCGTTTTAGGCCAATTAGGATTACCATAAATATTAATATTTGCCAAATGCCAGAATAATGAGAGAGAGAGAATGTTTTAAGGAATTGTTATTACTGTAAAGTCAAAAGTTTACATACACTAACATTACTGTGCCTTTAAACAATTCTTGACTGCCCGTATGGTGATGTTATGTGTTTGGAAGCTTGTGAGGTTTTTTGGCAACATCTGAATTAATTAGAGACACAACAGTGGATATATTTTAATGCACACCTGAAACACACTGCTTCTTTAGGTAGCATCATGAGAAAGTCTCAAGAAATCAGCCAAGATATCACCCGACAATAGATTTGTGACACTTATCTTAACCTCTATGATTCCTGTTAACTGCAATTTATTAATTACATTTTAAACTGAGTAAAGGGCAAATTGAAAATGCTTTGCTATGTCCTTATAGCCTTATATATCCCTATATATCTGCTTTTTGACCCTTCACTATTTTCATTTTCAGAGTGCTAGGCAGCTGCTTACAAGAATCCATGGCTGCTGTTTTTGGCACAAGGTTAGAGGATGCTGGGTTTTTATAAAGCTGGTAAATTTGCATCACCTTGCTTTTGCTAACGATGATAGGGAACAAGCCATAACCCTAACAGGATAATTAAGGTCTGAATCCTTGGAAAAGTTATCTGAGCACACAAATCTCAAACTTTTGCTCTGACCCATTTTTTTATTTTTAAAATGCAAAAGATGAAAATAAATATATATTTTTGCCTAAAATACAAACGAAATGTGCCATCTTTAACTGCAGACCTCTTAGAGATCATTTCATCCTCAATTTGCTTAATTATTCACAATAGCACTAATTTTTACCAGGGGTGCCCAAAGTTTTATACGCCACTGTAATCCACTACCATTCAATTATAAAATAAAAGGAAAAAAAGAATTAAGGAAAAAGAAAATAAAAAGAAGGATAATAGTAGAAACGAGGAAATGAAAAAAGAAAAAAAAAATAGTGCTGAAGTGCATGACACACATTAAATTGATTTAGAAAGGTGGTTGATTAAACAGGTTACCACAAATACTTGTGTGTAAGAAATTAAGAGATAAAGACTAGTGATGAGCGAACGCGCTCGCCACTACTCGTTACTCGCCCGAGTATCAGGGTACTCGTCATACTCGGCGAGCAGCGAGCATTTCAGGGATTATTCGGCAGGAACAGGGGTCTCCACCCAGCATTTTTGTCAGACTTTAGAGATCCAATCACGCTGCAGGGAATGTCTTCCAGGCCATGAAACGCCGCAGCTATCTTTGTTGAGGTTGTGCAGTGATTGGCTTGGCCGCACAGCATCATCACAAGTATAAGAGACCGGACGCCGCCCTGCTCGCCGAAATTCCGCTCCGGATTCAGAGAGTGTAGGGAAAGCTGCTGCCGAGATAGGGTCAGATTTGGCAATTTCTTAGTCAGTGTGGGATCTACCATCCTAAACTACTGAAATCCTGATAACCCAACAGTCCTTCTAAGGGCTAATTCCGGAGTATATAGGTTCCAGTGTTAGGCAGGCAGGGAAGTGAACGTTGCTCTATACACATCAGTGCAAGGTCTGCAGGCACTGTATGTGCATATATAGATCATTGCATACATCAAGAGGGTCCATTCCCTTCCTGACTTCTGTTGCTGCTGCTGCTGCTACCTGTAGAATATATTGTCCATATACACCATGTTCCAAATTATTATGCAAATTGGTTTTAAGTTTCATCTCGTTTTTTGTTTTTTTTTGTAAATGAAACCCATTGATCGTATTGTGTCTCAGGGTTCTTTGGATTACTGAAATCAATCTCAGATACCTGTGATAATTAGTTTGCCATGTGAGCCCAATAAAAGGAAAACTGGATGTTCTACATTATTAAGCAGGCCAGAGTTTTCAAGTAACATGGGAAAGAAAAAGGATCTCTCTGCTGCTGAAAAGCATCAAATAGTGCCATGTCTTGGGCAAGGGATGAAAACATTAGATATTTCCCGAAAATGTAAGCGTGATCATCGTACTGTTAAGAGATTTGTGGCTGACTCTGAGCACAGACATGTTCGTGCTGTAAAAGGCAGAATGAGGAAGGTTTCTGCCAGGCAAGTTCATCGAATTAAGAGAGCAGCTGCTACAAAGCCATTACAAACCAGCAAACAGATATTTGAAGCTGCTGGTGCCTCTGGAGTCCCTCGAACCTCAAGGATCGTTCAAAGGCTTGCTGTGGTGCATAAAACTACTATTCGGCCACCCTAAACAGTGCTCACAAGCAAAAACGGTTGCAGTGGGCCCAGACATACATGGAGACTAATTTTCAAACAGTTTTGTTTACTGATGAGTGTTGAGCAACCCTGGATGGTCCAGATGGATGGAGTAGTGGATGGTTGGTGGATGGCCACTATGTCCCAACAAGGTTGCAACGTCAGCAAGGAGGTGGAGGAGTCATGTTTTGGGCTGAAATCATGGGGAAACAGCTGGTAGGACCGTTAAGGTTCCTAAAGGTGTGAAAATGACCTCTGCAAAGTATATAGAATTTCTGACTGATAACTTTCTTCTATGGTATAAAAAGCAGAAACGTGCCTTCAGGAGCAAAATCATCTTCATGCATGACAATGCACCATCTCATGCTGCAAAGAATACCTCTGAGTCATTGGCTGCTTTGGGCATAAAAGGAGACCATCTTCCCCTGACCTCAAGCCTATAGTGAACCTTTGGAGTATCATCAAGCAAAAGATCTATGAGGGTGGGAGGCAGTCACATCAAAACAGCAGCTCTGGGAGGTTATTCTGACTTCATGCAAAGAAATACAAGCAGAAACTCTCCAAAAACTCACAAGTTCAATGGATGCAAGAATTGTGAAGGTGATATCAAAGAAGGATTCCTATGTTAACATGTAACTTGGCCTTTTAGGATGTTTTGGAGTAAAATAGCTTTTTTGTTCAGTGAATGTGACCTCCTAATGCTGCAAATTCCACAAATGAGCATTTTCAGTTCTTTAAAACAGATCAAATGTTTAGAAATTCTACTGTGCCTAATAATTTGGAACAGTGCATTTTGAGTCTTTAGTAATTTTGGAGATTATACTGTTATGATTGGGAGGTTTCTTTAATAAAATTTGATGTATATTCTAACGGGTGATGACTTTTAATAGATTGACTGTCATTTGCACCGACCACTTAGGAAATCTAAGAAAAATATAATTTGCATAATAATTTGGAACATGGTGTATAGGTAGCTCCGGGTGTAATTGGAATGCAGGCCACATATATTTTTGTGTGGTATCTCTGTGCCAGCTCATATCTGTGCGTGCTCAACGTGTGGCCAGTGAACAGAAATATTTTTGCGGATCCATGGGTGTGATTTAACGTAAAAACACCAGTACTTTTTTAAAAAAAACAAAAGAACTGCACAAATTGGTGTTAGTGGTATCTCTGTTCCAGCTCATATCTGTGTATGCTCAACGTGTGACCAG
Source organism: Oophaga sylvatica (assembly GCA_033576555.1). Lineage (NCBI taxonomy): Eukaryota > Metazoa > Chordata > Amphibia > Anura > Dendrobatidae > Oophaga > Oophaga sylvatica. The sequence continues at coordinate 12,716 of JARQOD010008665.1, forward strand.
TGTACGTCAATATTTTTTTGGAGCCCTGTGTGTCCTTTCATGTAAAAACACCAGTAATTTTTTGTAAAAAAATTGGTGCACAAATTAGTGGTACTCTTATCTCCGTGGCAGCTCATATCTGTGCTTGTTGAATGTGTGGCCAGTGTACGTCAATATTTTTTTTGGAGCCCTGTGTGTCTTTTCATGTAAAAACAACAGTACTTTTTGTAAAAAAATTGGTGCACAAATTAGTGGTAAAATCATACACAATGCCCTATAGGCAATACTTTATTGATAAAAAACCTCAGATAGGTTAACACCAAAAAATAGTGATAACTAAAGACAAACAGCGTGTTCCAAAATACCAACTAAAACAATTGGGTGCATCTGGATGTCCCTGGTGTGAAGCCTAAGCTTTCACCTACCTAGCTGCGGAGGTTGGCACCCTAGGGGGGAACGTTGTGGCGCCCCCACTCCACGATGGCTAACCCTAAGGGGCCCTGTTATACCCTGCAGCAACTAGTGAATCCCTCTACCCAATCTTTAAAGGGACCCCTAATATAGAAATAGATCAACCTATATCTAAGACAACCCTATGCCCCAAAAGATTAAAATCAGTTATGAACACAAGTGGCAGTAGGTGGCACCTATTCAATAATAAATGTCTCGCTGGTGCAAGAACTATAAGAACTATAAGAAAAAATAAGAAAAAGGCCCCCCAATTCTGGTGAGGCTAAAGAGATGTATATCACACAGCGGTATCAGTTGTCTATTTAATATGATAGATGAGATAATGACTGTTCTAATGTCTCCCAGGACAGTATACCAGCCATATACAGTACAGACCAAAAGTTTGGACACACCTTCTCATTCAAAGATTTTTCTGTATTTTCATGACTATGAAAATTGTAGAAAAGGTAACCGTGTGCACAGCCAAAGAGAGAGGTGCCCGAGTAGGTTCCCACACCGTAACTAAATATGAAATGAACTCGGCACTCAACTTATGTGTTTGAGATATAAGGTTTTTATCCACAGTAGTAGCGAAACGTTTCGGTCCTATATCATGGACATTCATCAGTCACACAAACTACTGCATAAAGGGTTAATCCACAATGGGAAAAGGAGAAGCTGGATGCAGCCAGTGGTGGTAGATAAGAATGAAGCCAAATGTCTCTATAAGGCCTCATACTCACTGGCGCTGAAAACGGATGATAATCAGAGGAAAAAAAATTGGATGCAAATCTGACCAATGTTAGTCAATGGGTGAATTCTCATTTGCGATTTTTTTCCCATCAGATATTGTTGTGAGAAAAAAATCGCAGCATGCTGCGATTTGATGCGATTTTGGGATGAAAATCGCCAATGCAAGTCAATGGGTGCGATTAAAAAACGAACAGCACTCGCACCATGCACGTGCTGTCCGATTTATATGCACCAGTCTCCTTTGAAAAGCCGGTAATTCATCCCCGGCTACTGTAAAATCACACTGACAGCTCACAAAACAGTAGATACATACACATAGAATACATATATATATATATAATATATATATATACATGTCATTGTGACACATACATATATATTATATTTATAGTTCATACACTTCTATATACTGTAATAGTCGCTAATTCAATTGCCGGCTTTTGTGAAATCACAGAAGCCGACATGAAATGATACATTGTTTCCACACAGTTAACCATGTCATTTCCTGTATTTTGATATATGGTTTTAAGTTACAATTACATAAGTATATGTGTGCAAAATTTCAGACATGTAGGGGTTAATTAAAGGTGTAAATTTGTTGAAAAAAAATGCGTGGGCTCCCGCTGTATTTTCTCCACCAGACAGACAAAGCAAGCGAGTGGGGGCAGATAATAATAGCCTAGGGAGGGTACATTTTTTTTGTCCCCCCCCTGGCTACTAACATCTGCCCCCAGACACCCCAGAAAGGGCAAATCTATAATTAGATTTGCCCTTTCTGGCACTTTGCCTGTCTATTCCCATTGCCCTGTAGCGGTGGCGAATGGGTTAATAAGGGGTTAAAGCCACCTTGCAATTGAAAGGTGACAGTAAGCCAGGTTAATAATTGAGAGCTGTCAATTAGACAACTATCAATTATTAATCCTATTGTATGAAAGAAAAATCAAACACACACAGTTTAATAAAAAAGAAGTTTAATGAAATAATCACACAGTTTTTGACCATATTTTATTTTCCTGCTAAAACCATTTCCTGTAATAAAAATAAAATAAAAAAACAAAATTATTCTTACCAATCCGATGTACAGTCAGGTCCCACGGTGTAATCCATCAGAAAGGGTTAACAGGTTACAGCTGGCAGAGAGCTAATAATGCTGCCTCCGAGCTGTAACCCCCTGAATGAATAAGTTACTCTCCCAGCGAAAGGAGAGGAATAGATTCATGAATGGAGCTTAATTGATTTATTGCCACTTTCACTTCAGTGACCTGACCTAAGGTGAAAGTGGGATACAATCAATTAAGCTTCATTCATTAATCACATCCTCTCCTGTCGGCAGGAGATAAGCTCATTCATTCAGGAGCTATCAGCTGAGCACGCAGGATTACTTGCGCTGCTTATCTGATTGCTAGTTAACCCTTTGTGAAGGATTACATCGCGGGACGTGACAGATCGCCAGATAGGTAAGAATAATGTTGTTTTATTATTTTATATTTATTTTAGAAGATCAAGGGCTTCGAACGGATTAAGAGTTAAATAAAAGATGGTCAAAAATATGTGTTTTTATTTCATTAAAATTATTTATTCTTAAAGTGTGTTTGTGTTTTTTTATTTACTTCAATAGGATTAATAATTGATAGTTGTCTAATTGACAGCTCACAATTATTAACCTGGCTTAAGGTCACCTTTCAATAGCAAGGTGGGTTTAACCCCTTATTAACCCATTCGCCACCGCTACAGGGCAATGGGAAATAAACGGGCAAAGTGCCAGAAAGGGCGAATCTAATTATAGATTTGCCCTTTCTGGGGTGTCTGGGGGCAGATGTTAGTAGCCAGGGGGGGGACAAAAAAAATGTACCCTCCCTAGGCTATTATTATCTGCCCCCACTCGCTTGCTTTGTCTGTCTGGTGGAGAAAATACAGAGGGAGCCCACGCATTTTTTTCAACGAATTTACACCTTTAATTAACCCCTACATGTCTGAAATTTTCCACAATTACAGTTATGTAATTGTAAGTTAAAACCATATATCAAAATACATGAAATGACATGGTTAACTGTGTGGAAACAATGTATCATTTCATGTCGGCTTTTGTGATTTCACAAAAGCCGGCAATTGATTTAGCAGCTATTACAGTATGTAGAAGTGTATGAACTATAAATATATGTATATATATATGTCACAATTACATAGAATACATATATATATATATATATATATATATGTGTGTATATTGTGAGACAGTGAAGGAATGTGTGTTGAATGGGGTGTGCATTTCGCCTAGGTATAAGGGAAATGTGTGGCTTTGTAAACCTAGTGGTAGAGAAAGGTCACTACACCTCACATTCAGCACACACTTGCAGCACAGGCCTGAAACTACTCAGGTCTTGATTAGGAGACCAGAAGTAGGTGTCTGCAAACACAATCTGAGAGCTCATTCAGTCTGGACAAGGGGTCCAGGCACGGAAGGTGTCTCCAAGAGTGTTAGCGCTGTCTTCAGCCTGGACACAGAGAGGTGTCCTGGCACAAGGAAGCAGTCTCTGTGAGAATGCTCCAAGAGTGTTAGAGCTGTCTTCAGCCTGGACACAGAGAGGTGTCCTGGCACAAGGAAGCAGTCTCTGTGAGCATGCATGCTGATGATTACTGAAGAGGAGGGGAGCCGTCTCAGTCTGGGTGCAGGAAGGACCCCGGACACAGGAGTGTCTCTGTGAACCTCCATGCTGATGATTACTGAAGAGGAGGGGAGCCGTCTCAGTCTGGGTGCAGGAAGGACCCCGGACACAGGAGTGTCTCTGTGAACCTCCAGCATAATGACTACTGAATAGGAGTGGATCTCTCTCAAGTCTGGTCATGGAAGGTGCCTTCAGACACAGGAGGAGTATCTGTGAAGCTCCATACTGGTAACATATGTGATATGTGTTGTTTTGGGCACAGACTGGTAGAGTCTGGGTCCCGGATAGAGAGGGCCATCTATCTAAGTGTAATTAGAGGCTAGACAAGCCCAGGTTTTCTGTTTATGCTTTGTTTTAATCTGTGTGCTGTGGACTTTAATAAAACTGGTTGCGGCCAGTTTTCACCAAACTGCTGTCTGAATGAACTGTTTCCGTGCCATTCTGTCTACCCAGACAGCGATCCTAGAGCTAAAACCCCCGGAAAGCTTACAATTGGTGGAGAATGCTGGGGCAGCGCAGGGCCTGGTACAGTTAGTGCTGGAGTGTGCATGCAGCACAGTGGCGAGAGACAGCATTAAAGGTGAAGTCTATTGAAATAGCAACAGAAAAAAAAAAAAAGTGTGTGTCAGCAGAAACGTCTGTTTGGAGCAGTCTTGGAGAGACAGTGGCCCTGATAGGGTCTGCAGAGAGAAAATGTATGCACAGCAAAGCTGAACTTGTTGTGAAAATGACTGTGGAATGTGCAGCAGCAAAAGAAAAGTTTGTGGAGCAGTCTTAAAGAGACAGTAGCCCTAATAGACTTTGCAAAGGAAAAAAAAAAAAAAGTGGTTGCACAGCAAGGCTGAATTTTCTGTGGAAAAAAAGCTGTGTAGTGTGTATGTCTTGAGTGAAGACTGCCGTTGTTAAGACAGAGAAGTCTGACAGCATGGATGACAGCATGGAGGCGCTGTTTGAACAAATGGCACAAGTTAATGTGCAACATAAAACTGCCGTGGTTGAGACAGATAAGTCCGGCCGTGTGAAGGAGCTCATTGAGTACCTGGTACAGGCCCAGCGAAGCATGCAGCAGAGCATGGAGCAGCAGCGCCTGCAGTACCAGCGGCAAATGCAGCAGTACCAGCAGCAAATCCTGCAGCAGCAGCAGGAGAATAACCGGTTGTTTTTTGAGCAGGTTGCAGCACTGCAGGGGACTTGTGGTGCATCGTCCCAAAGTAATGTTGCAAAGTCACCTGACTTGTCCGCTGTGAAGAGGGCGGTAAGACGGTCCTTGGAAAAGATGACACCTCGTGATGATGTGGAGGTATATCTCACTAGGTTTGAGAGACTGGCAGAGAAGGAGAATCTGCCCCTATCTGAATGGGCCATGATGGTCGCACCATATCTGATTGGAGAGCCCCAAAGGGCATATGCTGACCTGAGCGAGCAGGACAGCCAAGACTATGCTAAGATGAAAGTGGAGATTCTTACCCGGCTGGGTGTTACGGTGACAGCCCGTGCCAGGGGAGTTCATGACTGGAGATACAGTTGGGAGTCTGCAGTCAGCAGGCCTGATTATGGAGTTGAAAAGGTGGTAGTGAACCGCTACACCCGAGCATGTCCTACAGTGAACCGCTACACCCGAGCATGTTCTCCTGAGGTACAGCCGTCTGAGAGGACGTCACTTCAGAGTTCCCGGACGTCGAACTCTCCCGGTAAGAGCGTTCCAGCTGTTGGGGACATGGGGTATGTTGATAAGCGGGTTCAGGCCCGAGGGGACATGTGGGTGGAAGAGTGTGATGGACAGTGTTGGAGATGTCGTGAAATGGCAGCCAACTGTCCACTAGAGGGGGAGCCTATGTGCCGTGATGTTGGCAGATCCCTCTCTCTCTGCGCAGAACCTGTGTGTGTGACCACCGCAACCCAAGAGACTGGACCACAGGTGTCCCCGGTGGTTACAAATGGTTGCTCAGCGCAGGCCCTCTTGGACTCAGAGAGTCCAGTGACTTCCGTATGTGACAGCCTGATTGATAGGGACTTCATCCCTGATAAGCACTTGAGTATGGTGTGCATCCATGGAGACACCAAAGTCTACCCAGAGACTGCCGTGGACTTGGTCCCCAAACTCGGGGAGATTTCATGTGAAGTGGGGTAGTGAAGACCCTGGTGCAACCCGTTATATTGGGTAATGACTTTCCCCGGTCTAAGGATCTCTGGGGGAGGGGTGATTCTGATGGACAGTGTGATGAAGCCCCTACTGAGGGTACGCAGTCCCGAGGGCGGAACACGATGCTAGTGGGATGTTAAAATTATGTGATAATGATGATGATAATGCTAATGATGATGATGAACCTGATAATGATGATGACCATGAAAATGGTGCTGATGCTGGTAATGATAGTGATGATAATACTGATCATAGTCATGATAATGATGTTGATAATAATGATGACTGTGATAGTGATGAAATTCCTTTGCAGGTGATGTTGGGAGACGAGGATGGTGGTTCTCGGGAACCGAGTGTCCCTGACTTGCCTGTGTCCTGTGACGGTTTTGAGAGTGAGCAGTGGCGAGAACCCTCTCTTAAAACAGCACAGGAAAATATGATTGTTCTAAATGAGGTTTCCCAGGAGCCTGACTCTGAGGAGAGGTTCTCTCATGTTGCCATAAACACTGAAGTCCAGGGAGAGGTTGTGAGTCAGCTCCTAGTACCTGAACTATATAGAAGTGTAGTGCTGGGGTTGTCACATAGTCACATACTTGAGGGACCAGATGATGAAGTTAATGTTGTGGATGACATGTTAACTAAGGTTCCAGATCAGGATGTGAATGAGAATGAATTCTATACTCCTGAAAGTGAGCAGGATATGAATGAGAATGAATTCTATACTCCTGAAAGTGAGCAGGATATGAATGAAAATGAAGGGTATAGCCCTGACTGTGAGCCAGATGTGACTGAGGAAGTAGAGTGTGGGACGGACGGTGGGGCTTCTTGGCATGTCTTGCCAGAAGAGCCTGAAAGTGGGGAACTGGAGAAAAGTGAAAAACCCCCTATACCTTCTGTGATAGTTGGTGACACAGGGTCAGTGCACCAGGGACAGGAGGTACGTGAGTTTCTGAGGAAGAGTCAGCAGAAGTGTTCTGATGTGTCGGGTCGTACTTCTCTGGCCAGGCACTATATCGAAAATGAGCCCGGCCCTAAGGTCAAGATGAAACCGTGCAGGATACCGAGGCCCGCAGAGAGCATAGGCCTGGGAGGGTACAGGGTAGAGCGGATGCTTCAGATGAAGAGAAAGCTGATGTTGGCTATGACAGTGGTGAGGATGAAGTTGATGAGGGCCATGACTGGTCCAGAGGTCACTGTCTCTGTTGGATTGTTGACCAGCCCTCCGGTCTGGATGACCAGCCCTCCGGTCTGGAGAAGAGGGAGGGGATATGTGAGACAGTGAAGGAATGTGTGTTGAATGGGGTGTGCATTTCGCCTAGGTATAAGGGAAATGTGTGGCTTTGTAAACCTAGTGGTAGAGAAAGGTCACTACACCTCACATTCAGCACACACTTGCAGCACAGGCCTGAAACTACTCAGGTCTTGATTAGGAGACCAGAAGTAGGTGTCTGCAAACACAATCTGAGAGCTCATTCAGTCTGGACAAGGGGTCCAGGCACGGAAGGTGTCTCCAAGAGTGTTAGAGCTGTCTTCAGCCTGGACACAGAGAGGTGTCCTGGCACAAGGAAGCAGTCTCTGTGAGAATGCTCCAAGAGTGTTAGAGCTGTCTTCAGCCTGGACACAGAGAGGTGTCCTGGCACAAGGAAGCAGTCTCTGTGAGCATGCATGCTGATGATTACTGAAGAGGAGGGGAGCCGTCTCAGTCTGGGTGCAGGAAGGACCCCGGACACAGGAGTGTCTCTGTGAACCTCCATGCTTATGATTACTGAAGAGGAGGGGAGCCGTCTCAGTCTGGGTGCAGGAAGGACCCCGGACACAGGAGTGTCTCTGTGAACCTCCAGCATAATGACTACTGAATAGGAGTGGATCTCTCTCAAGTCTGGTCATGGAAGGTGCCTTCAGACACAGGAGGAGTATCTGTGAAGCTCCATACTGGTAACATATGTGATATGTGTTGTTTTGGGCACAGACTGGTAGAGTCTGGGTCCCGGATAGAGAGGGCCATCTATCTAAGTGTAATTAGAGGCTAGACAAGCCCAGGTTTTCTGTTTATGCTTTGTTTTAATCTGTGTGCTGTGGACTTTAATAAAACTGGTTGCGGCCAGTTTTCACCAAACTGCTGTCTGAATGAACTGTTTCCGTGCCATTCTGTCTACCCAGACAGCGATCCTAGAGCTAAAATCCCCCGGAAAGGCTACAATATGTATTGTTTCTATTCTTTATTAAAGCTGTCAGTGTGATTTTACAGTAATGCCAGGGATGAATTAGCGGCTATTATACTATGTAGAAGTGTATGACCTATATATATTATATATATATTAGATGTATATATATATTATATATATAATTATTTGCTTTTTGTGTACATTTTTTTGTTACAATGTGATTTTTACATGACTTTTTATATAGAGATAACTGCTCTATGTAAAACTTCATGTTAAAATCGCATTGCATACAGATGGAAAACTGATGGAAAACTGACAGAAAACGCATGGTGCGATTTAAAATCGCATCAAAATCGCATGCCTTTTTACAACAAATGTACCGTTTTTTTCCTGCAGAAAACGGACCGATTTTTTTCCAGCCAGTGAGTATGAGGCCTTAGAGCCGATATCCTGTAGGATAAAGTCCGGCGGTGAATGTGATCTCTGCGTGTGACGCGGTGTCCATGATATAGGACCGAAACGTTTCGCTACTACTGTGAATAAAAACCTTATATCTCATACACATAAGTTGAGTGCCGAGTTCATTTCATATATATGAAAATTGTAGAATGACACTGAAGGCATCAAAACTATGAATTAACACATGTGGAATTATACATTACACTTTACAAAAAAGTTTGAAACAACTGAAAATATGTCTTATATTCTAGGTTCTTCAAAGTAGCCACCTTTTGTTTTGATTACTGCTTTGCACGCAGAAAATGTGAACGGCTGGACTCCACATGCCTTGTTCCCACCGTGAAGCATGGAGGAGGTGGTGTGATGGTGTGGGTGTGCTTTGCTGGTGACACTGTTGGGGATTTATTCAAAATTGAAACGGTGAGCGGTCCAGCTCACTCCAAACCATCTCGATTGGGTTCAGGTCTGGTGATTGTGGAGGCCAGGTCATCTGGCGTTGCACCACAACACTCTACCTTTTGGTCAAATAGCCCTTACACAGCCTGGAGGTGTGTTTGGGGTCATTGTCCTGTTGAAAAATAAATGATGGTCCAACTAAACGCAAACCGGATGGAATAGCATGCTGCTGCAAGATGCTGTGGTAGCCATGCTGGTTCAGTATGCCTTCAATTTTGAATAAATCCCCAACAGTGTCACCAGCAAAGCACCCCCACACCATCACATCACCTCCTCCATGCTTCACGGTGGGAACCAGGCATGTAGAGTCCATCCGTTCACCTTTTCTGTGTGCAAAGCAGTTATCAAAGTAAAAGGTGGCTACTTTGAAGAACCTAGAATATAAGACATATTTTCAGTTGTTTCACACTTTTTTGTAAAGTGTAATGTATAATTCCACATGTGTTAATTCATAGTTTTGATGCCTTAAGTGTAATTCTACAATTTTCATAGCCATGAAAATACAGAAAAATCTTTGAATGAGAAGGTGTGTCCAAACTTTTGGTCTGTACTGTATGCTGCAAAGAAAGAAACAAATAACACTGATAAGTGATAATAATGATACTTATCTATCACACTTGCCACCTGCCAACACATGATATCGGTGCATCTAGCCTCCTGATGAGCCCAAATGGGCGAAATGCGTTGAGGCGCTAATCTATGGTTGGCAGGTGGCAAGTGTGATAGATAAGTATCGTTATTATCACTTATCAGTAACTTATCTTGTTTTTGTTTAAGCTGGTTGCTTATTTTGCACATGACTATATGGAGGCTCTGATGGGAGGAGAATCAGTTATGCCCTGACGAGCTCTGTAGTTGTAGGGCTGGTGCAATATTTGACAATTAGTGACTTTGATCCTAAAATCACACTGTTATATGCATGTTATTTGTTTCTTTCTTTGCTACATATATGGCTGGTATACTGTCCTTTAAAACTGGGAGACAGTAGGACATTCATTATCTCATCTACCATATTAAATAGACAACTGATACCACTGTGTGCAGGGCCGGCGTCAGCAACCAGCACACACCCGGGCAAGTGCCCGGGCCCTGAGCAGGCGGGGGGGCCCACTCGCCGTCAGGCAAACCCGGCGCCCGTTAGCGGAGGAGAGCGGTGTCAGCGCCGCCACTGGGCCCTCCCCCCGCTTTCTCAGGGCCCCGGCAGCAGCTGGCACAATACTTACCTCTCCCGTGCCTCCTCTGCCGCAGCTCCGGGCTCCAGGGGGCGCCTGCGCTTCCTAACAGCAGCACCGCTGAATGCCATCATCATTCAGCGGCCGGCTGTGGCGGAGAGCGCGCGGACACCGGACAGGTGAGGTGTGTGTGTGTGTCTGTGTGTATCAGTGTGTGTTTATGTAGTGCGGTGCTTTGTGTGTATGTGTGTGTATGTATGTATGTGAGAGAGTGCTTGTGTGCTGTGGTGCTGTCTGTGTGTGATGATGGGCAGGCATTGATGATAATGAGCAGGCATTAATGATGATGGGGAGGCAATGATTATGAGGGGGAGGCAATGATTATGAGGGGGAGGCGATGATTATGAGGGGGAGGCGATGATGATGATGATGGGGAGGCAATCATGATGATGGGGTAGCAATCATGATGATAATGGGGAGTCTTTCCACAGCGCCCTTTCCTGAGCCGTAACAGTGCAGAACGCAGTACAGCGCAGAGGAGAGCTCCATATTTTGTATGGAGCATTATATGGGGACCAGTATCCTGTATGGAGCATTATATGGGGACCAGTATCCTGTATAGAGCATTATATTGGGTCCAGTATTCTGTATGGAGCATTGTTTTGGGTCCAGTATTCTGTATGGAGCATTATATGGGGGGTGACATCCTGCATGGGGTATTCAATGGGTAATGAGGGGGAGACTATGTGGTGCCCATATTATTGTATGGAGGACTGTACTGTCCAGTCTGTACTGTGCGCTGTGAGGATTTGGCGGTTTTTGAGCTATTGTACAATTTACAATAGATATCACTCATGTAATGGAAGAAGTGAAGTATTTGGCATTGTACTGTACCTATATTTCTCTGCTGTATCTGTGCATCGTGAATCGTGGTCTGTGTTAAAGGGGCCCACTGAGGCTCTTTCGCCCGGGGCCCATAAAAACCTGGAGCTGGCCCTGGCTGTGTGATATACATCTCTTTAGCCTCACCAGAATTGGGGGCCTTTTTCTTATTTTTCTTATAGTTCTTGCACCAGCGAGACATTTATCATTGAATAGGTACCACGTACTGCCACTTGTGTTCATAATTGATTTTAATCTTTTTGGGCAAAGGGTTGTCTTAGATATAGGTTGATCTATGTCTATATTAGGGGTCCCTTTAGTGATTGGGTAGAGGAATTCCCTAGTTGATGCAGGGTAACAGGGACCCTAGGGTTAGCCATCGTGGAACGTTCCCCCCTAGGGTACCAACCTCCGCAGCTAGGTAGGTGAAAGCTTAGGCTTCACACCAGGGACATCCAGATGCACCCAATTGTTTTAGTTGGTATTTTGGAACACGCTGTTTGTCTTTAGTTGTCACTATTTTTTGGTGTTAACCTATCTGAGGTTTTTTTATCAATAAAGTATTGCCTATAGGGCATTGTGTATGATTTTGGTTTTGAGGCCCTTATATCATTTCTAGTTTAGACAAAAATTAGTGGTACTCTTATCTCCGTGGCAGCTCATATCTGTGTGTGTTTAACCTGTGGCCAGTGTACCAGAATATTTTTTGGAGCCCTGTGTGTCCTTTCACGTAAAAACAGAAGTACTTTTTCTTTAACACTAGGACTACTGGACTCGTGACCCCACCTAGAACTACTGAAAGGAGTCATTTTGACTCCTTGCTTGTTTTCGTTTATTTTTAGAGTTTCATTTGTGGTTATTTATTAATAATTATATTTTTTGTAATGTATTATTATTGTGAGATCCAACAGTAATGCTTTTGATTGTTTTTTTTCTGCTTTTCTTATTTTTCTACAGAAAATAACAATAATTATAATAGACGTTTTTCAAAAAAAATTTTTTATTCAAGTGCACACATATAAACAACAACTGAAGAACAAAAAGCAGAGAAAATGTAGGTGGAGGAGCATAAAAATGAATTCACCTTCTAAACATTTGGTGTTTCGCATTTTAGGCATTGCCTTTGATTTATGGCAGTACATTGCCCACACAAAGACTTACCACAAGTCTTACAATTGCCGACAGATCTATTTTTCTTGCACTTTTCTTTGATCTGGCAAAATTTTGTTTGAACCATCACTTCTGAGCATGTAGAAACTTGGGACGTGGAACCCTTTTCCCTATCTGTGACATAAGGACCACTCAACTCTCTCACAAGCGTTTGCAAAAATGCCTTGCGTGACATTTTTTGGTGGGTTATCTCATTGAATATTATCCATGCATTTATACCCGCAAAGTCTAAGGCATTTTCAAATGCATGAACAGGCCATCTCCTTGTGCATGTTCGTGTGGTATATTTTCGTGCCATCTGATCCACTACATCTACTCCATATTTTGTTTCATTGTAAAACTTTACCGTTTCTGGAGTTTTTTTAGCGGAATCAGACGCAACAACAACATCTGGATGGACGGAACTCAAAATGACAACATTTTTGTTGGGCTTTCCTTGATATACTGTAAGTGTAAAATTGTCTTCATTTCTAAACACTTTAGTGTTGTACAATTCCTCTTTCATGGATTTTATTTCTTTAGGCACTTCTCGCCTTATCTTGTTCAGTGTTCCCACGATGGTTGTTCCTTTGCTTTTTAGCTGTTTAGCTAATTTTACTGAAGTAAAATAATAATTATCGGTTGTAACATTGCGACCTTTTTTCAAAAACGGGTCCAATAATTTCATTACCACATGGTCAGCTAAACGGTCCTCAGCACGGCGTGTGTCATCTTTGCCTAGATAAGGGAAGCCATTTGCCAGATATTTGCTCTCCTTATCAACAGCTAGCCAATATTTGTGGCCATATTTATCTGGTTTGGAAGGCATGTACTGCGTGAATGGACACCTAGTTTTGCTTGGGAAAAGTTGCTCATCCACCGTTATGTATGGGCCAGGTTTGTAACACGCAATACAATTTTCAATAAACCTGTCCCACACAGTAGAAAATAGAGCAAACTTGTCCGTTTGCAGTCTCTCCGATCGAGTAGATTTCTCATCAAATCTGAGAAACCTCATAATTTCAACAAAGCGGTCCCTAGACATTGTCGCTTTGCAAAACGGTATTCCCCAGTCATTACACCAAATACTGCTAATCGAGTGACGGTTCGTGCCAGATATTCCACGAGCATAGAATATCGCAATGAATGCATCTAGCTCCTCATCAGATAGAGTAAACTGTAAATTATTGTTCCTGCATGCTTCTGCAAGCATACAGTTCTTTATATGTGTCAATATATATGAATCAAAAATTAGCATAAGATAAGAGCCTAGAGTAAACAAGCTATTTTGTTCAGCATTACACAGTAATACAAGCAGGTAAAACACAAGGAAAATGTGAAAAGTTGACATGTAAATTGAACTACATCTATATGAACATCAGGGTAAATAAGACAGAGTGAAAAAATTATGCACAAAACTTTATAGCAACATTTAGTGACAAAAGGACCTCAAAATATAGTAGGGAGTCAAAATGACTCCCTTCAGTAGTTCTTGGTAAATTTTGAAAAAAACGCGCAAATTTTTCACCAAAATTATTTATTCTCACAAAATCTTTTTTCACATCATATTTGAGGAAAAGTCACCGGATTTCAAGCCGGAATTCTGAAAAATGTAGTCACAGAAGAGAAATAAAAAACGAAAGGAGTCAAAATGACTCCATCAGTAGTTCTAGTGTTAAGAAATAGCTGCACAAATTAGTGGTAGTGTTATCTCCGTGGCAGCTCATATCTGTGCGTGGTGAACGTGTGGCCAGTGTACGGCAATAATTTTTTTGGAGCCCTGTGCGTCCTTTCACGTAAAAACACCAGTACATTTTATTAAAAGAAAAGGTGCACAAATTAGTGGTGCTGTTATCTCCGTTAGAGATGAGCGGTATTCGACTAGAACTGTTCGCCAATCTCAAATTCGAGCTGTTTTGGGCGGTGTTCGAGCCGTTCAACGAACCCGAACGATTTTGAAAAAATCCGGCTGTTCGAGGTTATGTTCGATACTGTTCGTGCACCTAAATCGTCACTGGATTTATTCATAAAATCATTTTTGATCGCTGGTCTCTCGATGGCCACAACGCATCGCTGCATGTGGCAGGCAGGAGACCAGCGATCAGCTGGTAACCAAGGTACACGTCGGGTTTCAAGGCGCGGGGCTGTGCTTGGAAACCCGATGTGTACATTGGATACCAGCGCGCTGCTGCAGGGGAGCTGGTAACAAAGGTACACAGCGGGTTTCCAGGCACCGTGCAGCGCCTGGAAACCCGACGTGTACCTTGGTCACCAGCTCCCTGCATCAGCGCACTGGTATCTAAGGTATACTGCCGGTAACTAAGCGACGTGTGTCACTTGTTACCGGCGTACTCCCTGTCCTGATCGCTGCTGAGATCTGCCTGTTTGGCAGCTCAGCAGCGATCACATAGCGACGCAGCAACAATCCTTATCTGGTCGCATCACCAGCGGGATCGCTGCAGCGTCGTTATGTGAGATTGTTGCCGGTGTCTGCGTGATCGGTGTTTATGCGGGATCGGTGTATGTGCGGCGGTGTGCGTGGCTGTGTGCGTGATATGTGTATGTGCGGCGGTGTGCGGGGCTGTGCGTGTGTCTCCGCGTATGCAGGCATCGTCGGATGGGACTACAAGTCCCATCCGGCTATGCCTGCTACAGTGACAATGACTGACACATTAGCCAATGATGGGACAGTAGTAGTCCCATCATCCGGCTAATGTGCTGAATGTAAAAACAAACAAAAAAACATACATGACATACAACATATAACATACACATGACATACAGAACATACAATGACATACAACACATAACATTGAGCACATACTGACCCATTCCCGATGCCATCCATCTGTGTACCGCTCTGCGGCCGGGAGAGAATGAAGTCACTTCCTTTCATTCTCTCACGGCAATGCTGGGTGAGGAAATTCCTAAGCAGCATTGCCAAAAAGTGAGACAATGAACTCAGGTAACCTCAGTGATGCACTGCAGTAGCCATTGTCTCCTGTCAGTGCATCACTGGGAGGCCCTACAGAACAGTGGCATCACCTGATGTCACTGTTCTATAGGGGAGACCGTCGTGGGACACTCGTTATTAATTGGACTGCGTCGGACAGGGAGTATACGGTTGTTTTATTTTTTTACGTTTTTTACAGGAGATCGAGGGCATCGCTTGGATCTGAGCGTATAAAAAAGATATGAAAACCGTGTTGTGTTTTATTTCATTAAAATAATTTATTCTTGCGTGTGTTGTTTTTTAACCCTTTATTAATATAAGATTAATAATGGATAGGCGTCTTATTGACGCCTCTCTATTATTAACCGGGCTTAATATCACCTTACAATAGCAAGGTGATATTAACCCCTTATTACCCCATATCCCACCGCTACAGGGGAGTGGGAAGAGAGGGGCTAAGTGCCGGAATTGGCACATCGTACAGATGCGCCAATTCTAGGGCGGTGGGTGCTGGTATTTTTAGCCAGGGGGGGCACCAATATCCATGGCCCCTTCCTAGGCTATGAATATCAGCCCGCAGCTGTCTGCCTAGCCTTTCTGGCTATAAATTATAGGGGGACCCCACGTCATTTTTTTGGGGGTCCCCCTATTTTAATAGCCAGTAAAGGCTAGCTGTGGGCTGATATTCATAGCCTGGGAAGATCCATGGTATTAACCCTTCCCAGGCTAGAAATATTAGCCCGGCTGTCGGCTTTCCCCCTCTGGCGCAGAAAATTGCGTTGGAGCCCACGCCATTTTTTTTCCTATTTTTTTGTTTATTAATATATTGGGTTAAGATTTTGTGTGTGTGTGCGCGTGTGTCTTTATTTATGTACCATTTTATCTATCATCTACCTATATATCTTTCTGTCTATCTATATATCTATCTTTCTATTATATTTCTAACTATCTATTATCTATCTATGTATTTTCTATCTATGTATTTTCTATCTATCTATCTATCTATCTATCTATCTATCTATCTAACTTCTGGTATCTATTATCTATCTTTCTATCTCTATCTGTGTGTGTGTAATGTAGTGTGGGTTGGACAAATGTAAAAGAGGAGGTTGGACAAGAAATTACATCACAAATCTTTTTTTTGTTAAATAACATATCTTTATTTAGCTGTCAAAAAACACATACAAAAACGCATGAGAAAAAAAGCATGAAAAACCGTGTCAAAACCACGTCAAAAAAGGACATTCGCTTTCTGCCAAGAGGTGCGGATTCGGCGAGGAAAAATCCCAGGCAAATCAGCAACGTTGTGCACAGGCCCTACGCACCGGTGTCCCTTGAAAAGCCGCAATTCATCCCCGTCCACTGTAAAATCACACTGACAGCTCACAAAACACTACATATCTACACATAGAATACATATATATATACATGTCATTGTGACATATATACTGTATATATATATATTTTTATAGTTCATACACTTCTGCATAGTGTAATTGTTAGGGCTGGGAGAACGCACAAAATAAATAATAAGTGCGTTCGCAGCCCTGGGTCCACCGTGCAGGGAGAGCCTGTTGCTAGTAGGATGGCGGTATGGCGAACTCTGTTACTTCACAGAGTCGCAACTATAGACACTGTGGCACTATATGGCAGTGTAAGCGAACTCTGTTACACCACAGAGTCGCTAAGGTAGAAATGCAGAAATATTGACTGTGTCCTGTTAACTCCACAAGTATGCACAGACAACTGCTGTGGGGACAGCAGTCCGTAGTAAACGCAATCAGCAACGCAATCAGACAATCTCCTCACCGGAGAAGCCGGTATTCTAGGGGCTTATTTCAGCCGAGCCCTAACACATGCGTGCAAGATCACCCTGGCGCAAAGCACATAATGTGATTGATACTAGCGCATGGTGGCATGACCATACCACCCTTTTATAGTAGTAAACTACAGGACCTGCCAGATAAGAACCAATAGGAAATGCTCCAGAACACAAGTGGTTTCAGGACCTTCCTGGCGGACCAATAGGAGCTGCTGCAGTACCTGAGCATGTGACCCCTGATCTCCAATGAGAGATCTTACTCTGGGCATGCTCAGACGGGGAAAGCAAGGACTTTGTCCTAAAGACATCTGCTCGCCGCTAACCAGTACTGGCTACAATAGCAGAGCCTGGAGGAGCAGCAGTAATCCTCTGCACAATGTTAGACTGGGAGAGACCCTGGGACCGACATCTAAGCTGAGCAGAGTCTATTGCGGCCGGAGATGGATGGGAGACCGCAGCAGGGACGGCTCGAGATTCCCCTAGTGCGGAAGCGGGAATTCGACCCTAATAGTAATAGCCGCTAATTTAATTGCCGGCTTTTGTGAAATTACAGAACCACCGAACATGAAATGACAAATGGTTTACATACAGTTAACTATGTCATTTCATGTAGTTTGATATATGGTTTTCACTAACAATTACATGAGTGTATGTGTGCAAAATTTCACACATGTAGGGGTTAATTAAAGGTGTAAATTCGTTGTAAAAAAAACGCTTTTTTTTTCTACGAATTTACACTTTAATTAACTCCTACATGTGTGAAATTTTGCCACATACACTCATGTAATTGTTAGTGAAAACCATATGTCAAAACTACATGAGATGACATGGTTAACTGTATGTAAACCATGTGTCATTTCATGTCGGGTCTGTAATTTCACAAAAGCCGGCAATTGAATTAGCGGCTATTATACTATGTAGTAGTGTATATATATATATATATATATATATATATATATACAGTACAGACCAAAAGTTTGGACACACCTTCTCATTCAAAGAATTTTCTCTATTTTGATGACTATGAAAATTGTAGAATCACACTGAAGGCATCAAAACTATGAATTAACACATGTGGAATTATACATTACACTTTACAAAAAAGTGTGAAACAATGAAAATATGTATTATATTCTAGGTTCTTCAAAGTAGCCACCTTTTGCTTTGATTACTGCTTTGCACGTAGAAAAGGTGAACGGTTGGTACTCTACATGCCTGGTTCCCGCCGTGAAGCATGGAGGAGGTGGTGTGAGATTACCCAGTACATCTCGGACAGCTGTACACTCGCGACAGCTGGCCGTGAGAAACACAGATGACGTCACCACAGGGGAATCTACACCGATAAGCAGCTCTGCTGCGTCGGGATGTCAGGCTCAGCCTGTCATTCAGATGTAACAGAGCTGGACTCGTCGTGGGACACTTGTGATTTTGGACTGCGCCGGACAGGGAGTATTTGTGTTGGTTTGTTATTTTTGTTTTTTTACAGGAAATCAATGGCGTCGCAGGATGAGCGTGGAATAAAAAATAATGAAAACTGTGTGGTGTTTTATTTTATTAAAAGACTTTATTCTGGCTGTGTCTTTTTTAAACATAAACAACCTTTATGATTAATAATAGATCGGTGTCTTATTGACGATTCTCCATTATTAACCGGGCTTATTGTCACCGTTCAATCAAAGGTGACATTAGGGGGAAGAGCCGGGTAAAGTGCCACAATTGGCGCATTCCTGGATGCGCCAATTGTGGGACTTCTGCAGGCTGGTATTTTTAGGCTGTTGAGGGCCAAAATCCATGGGCCTTGACAGTCCCTTTTAATACCAGGCTGCAGCAGTCTGCTTTTTACTTGGCTGGTTAACAAAAATAGGGGGGACCCCACGCCATTTTTTTTTCGAGGGGATCCCCTATTTTGTTAACCAACCAAGATAAGCAGACTGCTGCAGCCTGGTATTATCAGGCTTGCAGGTTCATGGATATTGGATCCTTACCAGCCTGAAATGTCATGCCTCAGTAGTCTGCTTCATCTGGCTGGTTAACAAAAATAGGGGGACCCCACGCTATTTTTTTTTCGAGGGGATCCCCTATTTTGCTAATCAGTTCACTTCAGGTCAGCCGGGATTCCCTCTGACATCATTGATGCTGTGCGGTGTCCCCGGCTGACCTGAAGTGAACTGATTTCTGTGGGAAGCTATCAATTAAGCATCACACAGAAATCACTTTCTCTCCTGTCGCCAGGAGAGAGAAAGTCATTCATTCAGGAGCTTTCAGCTCAGCAGGCAGCATTAGCTGTGCTGCTTGGCTGAAAGCTAGTTAACCCTTTCTGATGGATTACAGCGTGGACCTGACTGTGCGTCGGATAGGTAAGAATAATGTTGCTTTTTTTATTTTATTTTTTTTCAGGAGAACAAGGGAATCAAGGATTAGCAGTAAAATAAAAGATGGTCAAAAAAATGTGTTTTTATTTCATAAAATTATTTATTCTTAATGTGTGTGTTTTTTTTATTTACTTCAATAGGATTAATAATTGAGAGTTGTCTAATTGACACTCTCAATTATTAACCTGGCTTAAAGTGACCTATCAATAGCAAGGTGGCTTTAACCCATTATTAACCCATTCGCCACCGCTAAAGGGCAATGGGAATAGACCAGCAAAGTGCCAGAAATGGTGAATCTAATTATAGATTTGCTTTTCTGGGGTGGCTGGGTGCAGATGTTAGTAGCCAGGGTGGCACTAAATAAATGCACCCTCCCTCGGCTATTTTTATCTGCCCCCACTCGCTGGCTTTGTCTGTCTGGTTAAGAAAATAACGTGGGAACCATGCATTTTTTTCAACGAATTTACACCTTTAATTAACCCCTAGCTGTATAACATTTTTCACACATACACTCATGTAATTGTTAGTGAAAACCATATATCAAACTACATGAAATGACATGGTTAACTGTATGTAAACCATGTGTCATTTCATGTCGGGTCTGTAATTTCACAAAAGCCGGCAATTGAATTAGCGGCTATTACACTATGTAGAAGATATATGAACTAAAATATATATATATATATATTAGTGTCACAATGACATGTATATATATAATATATATAATGAGGTGTAAATTCGTAGAAAAAAAAATGCGTGGGCTCCCGCTCTATTTTCTCAACCAGACAGACAAAGCCAGCGAGTGGGGGTAGATAATTATAGCCTAGGGAGGGTGCATTTATTTTGTGCCCCCCTGGCTACTAACATCTGCCCCCAGCCACCCCAGAAAAGGCAAATCTATAATTAGATTTGCCCTTTCTGGCACTTTGCCTGTCTATTCCCATTGCCCTGTAGCGGTGGCGAATGGGTTAATAATAGGTTAAAGCACCTTGCTATTGAAAAGTGACTTTAAGTCAGGTTAATAATTGAGAGTTGTCAGTTAGACAACTATCAAATATTAAACCTATTGAAGTAAATAGAAAAAACACACACACATAAGAATAAATAATTTTAATGAAATAAAAACACATTTTTTTGACCATCTTTTATTTAAACTCTTAATCCTTGCAAAGCCCTTGATCTCCTATAATAAAGAAAAAATAATAAAACGACATTATTCTTACCTATCCGCCGCTCTGTCACGTCCCACGCTGTAATCTTTCACAAAGGGTTAACTAGCTTCAGCCAAGCAGGGCAGCTAATGCTGCCTGCTCAACTGAAAGCTCCTGAATGGGCTCATACCCATTTGTGGAAAAAAAACAGTCTGTTTTCAGGATGGAAAAAACGGTCCGAATATATGCAATTGTCATGCGATTGTCATGCGATTTGTTTGCGATTTTTAATCGCACCATCCGTTTTCCATCAATTTACCATCTGTATGCAATGTGATTTTAACATGACGTTTTACATAGAGCAGTTATCTCTATGTAAAAATTCATGTAAAAATTACATTGTCAAAAAAAAAAGTACACAAAAAGCAAATAATTATATATATATATATATATAATATATATATATAGGTTATACACTTCTACATAGTATAATAACCGCTAATTCATCATCCCCGGCTATACTATAAAATCACACTGGCAGCTTTAATAAAGAATGGAAAGAATACATATACACCATAAAATACATATATATATATATATATATATAATACATATATACATGTCATTGTGACATATATATATATATATATATATATATAATACATATATTGTGGTGTAGTGACTAATGTGGCACCTAGGGGGCACTGTATAAGTTACCAAATTATGCATGGAGGCATGAGGTGGATGGGAAACCAGTCCCTGGTATGGTGCTAAAATGGAAAGTATGTGTCGCAGAGCTATTCTGTGCTGTAGGACAGTAATGTTGTTTTGGGACTTGTAGTCCCATAAGAGTTCTGATTAATTGTTAAGGTTGAACCTACAGGGGTTAGCTTGTGACCTGGGTGGGACATGCTAACCACACATACACTGCCCACTGGTGGTGGGAGAATGAATGTTGCAATCTAGTGATTGTAGGTGTTGTGAAGGACCTGTGATGAGGTCATGAACAGGTGACCGGACCATGTGCTCATGCCTTAGCTGGGGGAGTGGCTACAGGTATGTAAGACAGTGTTTGGCACATGGTGAGGAGATTGAATTGGAGACTGAGAAGTCTCTGGAAGTCTGGCTGAGACAGTGGAGAGTGTGTCCTGCATAGGCTGCCTGGAAGGTTCCTGGAAGGTCTGTCAGTGCAAGTGTTGGAAGATCCTGAGGTTGGATCGGATTCCTGGAAGCACGTGGTGAGACTTGGAGCTTGGTGGCCGAGGTGTTGGATGGGGGTCCTGAATAGTACCCGGACAGGACACATGTGTGTGCGGAACCTGTGACGGTCCCACACTGAGAACCACGCGGTTCTGTTGAGGAGCTTGGCTGGAGTTAGCCTGGAAGTGAGACTTTCTGTTACAGTGTGTCAATAAAC
>JARQOD010008666.1:0-34701 GCA_033576555.1 Oophaga sylvatica
CCAGCTTTTTCAGTTGGCTGCTGTTTAGTTTTGTTACACCAGGAACTAATTTGGTGGAAAGGTCGTGTATCCAGGTGTTTTGTAATTGTAGGTTGGTACTTTTCAGGGTTTTCTGGGATTGCGTAAGTGCCCTTCCTTCCTTTTTATTTAGGAAGTTTTGGGCCCCAACTTTTGCCATTTTTTTGTCTGTTGTCGTATTTTCCTCTTGTTAACCGCCATTCATGTTTGGGGGTTTTATTTTCTTTGGGGGATCTGCTCTGGGGCAGTAGTTTTCCTTTTCTATCTTTAGGGTGTTGTTTCGGCTGTGCGGGGTGGGCCAACATAGTACGCTCCACGGCTGCCTTTAGTTGTGGGTGGTCATCAGGGTACGAATCCTAGATTCCAACCTTCTCTGGGTATTTCCTTTTTTGCCTGCTCCCTCAGTACCAATAAACTATACCGGCCCAAAAAACTATATTTGTTGGTACTCCAGAAGGGAAAAATAGTGTTAAAGAAAGAAGATTGTCAGAGTTTCAGGTTTTTTTTTTTTTCCCTCTGTTTCCTTGAATGCTGAGGAGGATTTTTTTTCTCCAATGGAGTTTGCACAGTTGTCTGACCGGTGGATCGCTTCCATGAGGTTCGGTATTGCTCCTTTTGCAGGGTTCCTGTTGTGGAACCAAGGATTCCCATGCAGATTTTTTTAGGGATCGAGCTAAATTTCTGAATTTCAAAAATAACAAGTTTTTTTTGCCTTGAAATCTGTCCTGAGGGAACGCGCACACAGGTTCAAATTGTCATCTCTCTCCGCGTGGCGATCCCGGATTGGGCTTTTTCCCGACACCTGGGGTCCTGTTTTGAGTAATGTTGATGCATTTTTTCAGGTCTGGGGTTATTGTACATGACCTAATGTCACGATCAAGCGAAAAGCCTTTTTTGGCTTAAATCGGGGTTGAGGACGCTATTTAAGCAAGATTCCGAAGGGGGCGTCTGACCAAATGGAATGCGAGCTTTGGAGCCCTTTTTTTTGAAGGGTCTGTCAGAAATGTAAGGATGTTTTGGTGGGATTCCCTGTCCCCCTCTGGTTCAATGATTTTGTCATTAGCGATTCAAATTGACAGGTTTGGGAGCGTAGAGGTAGGTGGAAACATGTTGCCTTGTGAACAGTTCTGAACCCATGCGGTTTTGATAGAGTGGTTCGGGGACAGCGTCTGATTTCGTAAACGAAAAGGGGTTTATGTTTCTACTGTGGTGAGCCTTCATGCTTTTCAGTCTGTCCAAGCGGGGAGAGTTTTTGCAGTTCGTTGTCTTGGGGTAGTGTTCGCTAATTTTTGTTGCTGTTACCTGATTTGCTTCCCTGTCCACATTTTCGCTCAGGTTTTGTTGATTCGGGAGCAGCTATTAACCTGATGGATTTTGATTTTGCTAAACGTTGGGGTTTCCTTGATACCCCTACGGGAAAGTCTATTCCCTACTGGGTTCGATTCTACCCCTTTGTGAGAATAACCTCAGTTCTCTATAGGTGATAATGAGGGTTGAACCTGTCATAGGAGGTTGAAATTTTTGGTTGCTGTTAATCTGCATGACATTTCGTACTGGGGTTCCCCCTGGTTCAGTTCATAATCCTGTTTTGGATTGGAAATCTGTGTCTGAAACCAGTTGGGGCTGCCAATGTGTTTACCAACTCCTTTTTTTTTCTGCCTCCCCCAAGGCTCAGGATGTTCCTGACTTTTGATGATTTTTCTGATGTGTTTTCGAAAGTAAATCTGCTCTTGCCCCTCCAATAGGAGCTAACTGCGCTATTGAATTGGGCCCTGTTTAGTAAATTCCCTAAGGTCGCCTTTTTAAACTTGTCTGTACCTAACATGACGCTATGCGGTCTTATATCAAGGGTCATTGGAGAAGGGCTTCAGGACCTCCTCTTCCCCTGGGTGCCGTTTTTTTCTTTGTGGCCAAAAGGAGGTTCATTAAGGCCGTGTATTGTTACGTCTCTTGAAAATTCACTGTGAAATATCAAATTTCCGTTACTTGTTTTGACCTGTTTTCCGGGTGAAAATCAATTGGTTTACCAAGCTTGCTCAGGGGGCATTAACCTTATTCCTTAAGCATGGGGATGAATGGAAGCGGCATTTATACCCAAGGGGCATTTTGATACTAGTGATCCCTTGGGCTCCTAATCTCCTTGTCTTCCAGTCCCTTTGAATGCATTTTCGGGATTTTGTGGTACATTTCTGATTGTTTATTTGGTGATATCTTGATTTTTTCCAAGGACTGGGACTCTATTGAAACATGTTCGGACGTGTTCCGTTTTGGAGGAATGCTCTGTTGTGAAGGTCAAGTGTCTTTTTGGCGTACAGAGGATCTCATTTCTGGGATTCATTTTGTCCCCCTGTTATTGAAATGGACCCGGGGTTTGGGTTTAGGCCCTGTGATTGGGGTCCAACCTACTTCATTAAAGGCTCTTCAAAATTCTTGGGTTTTGCCATTTTTTTTCGAAATTTATTGGTAATTTCTCTGTTATTGTTAAACCATTGCTGATTTGACCAAAAAGTGTTTTGTTTCGGTAGTGGGAGGCAGGTAAAAAAGGCAATACACCAGGCAGTTGAATCTTGAGTTGCGTACCCTCTAACCACAACAATGAGGCGCGTGGAGGTTCCTATTGGTCCTAGAGCCTCGTCACAGCCTGAGAAACTAACAACACCTAAGATAAATAGGAAAGCATCTCCCCGGGCAGAACCCCAAAGATAATAGAAAGCCCCCAAACTGTAATGGCGTAGAAAGAGGAAATAAGACCAGAAAGAAAAAGCTGAGAAAACGCGGGGCCCAAACATTAAATAGAAAAGATGGAAGGGTACTTACGCAACCCAGAAAACCTGAAAAGCCCAACTCTACTAATTTCAAAATCACCTGAGATACACACCTCCCCCCACCTAAATTGTTTCTGGTGTACAAATCAAAAAAGCAGCCACTGAAAAAACTGGAAAAAGCAAAAGAACAAAACTCAGTGGTGAACTAAATGAGAGGGCAAAGCCCCCGGAGGGGGCCCGAAGGCCCCCAAAGAAGTGCAGGACAAAATGCAAAAATATGCAAAAACACAAAAGAAGACAAATTTATCTGTTAGCAGGAGATGCAGACACGAACAGCAGGTACAGGGGGAAAAATGGAATGAAGGATTCAGACCGAACAATTGATCCCGGCAACCTGATGGGAAAATGACTCCTTTATAAGACCAGTCGTAACCCTGATTCCCAGTCCCTCACAATCTTCCTAGCACCGCTTGTAACCACCAGGGGGCCTCTGCTCAAACTATCTCAACCCATTCCACAACAAAAAATGTTCTGATGTGGGAATTGGCCTCCTGAGGCAGTCTCTGCTTTCAGGAACTTAAGCAGAGATTCATTCTGCTCCTTTCTATGGCAGCCTGATGTTTCTTCTTTAGGTGGAGGTGATGCCTCTGAAATTGGGCGGTGCTTTTTGTCCCAAAGGATCCGAGCCTTAAAAGAACCCTTGTCCTTTTTCTCTCAAAAATTTTCTCCAACTGAAACGTAATTTGGGTGGGTAATCGGAGTTATTGGTGAAGTGGGTTTTGAAGGTGGAGACATTGGCTGGGGGAGCAAACAAGGTTTGGTCCTCAGGACCAATAAGAATTGGTTTATCTGGAATCAGCCAAGCGACTTAATCCTAGACAGGCCAGGTGGGCCTTGTTTTTCCACACGTTTTAATTTTGTGGTTTTCCTTTTTCCTGGCACTAAGAATGTTAAGGCGGATGCCCTCTCGAGGAGTTTCCTTGCAGATCTCCTGAGTTATCTGATCCTGCTGTTATTTTGAAAGAGGGTGTATGTAAGGTTCTTTGTCTCTTTGACATGTTCCTTGAAACTCAGTTTTCCGTCGGCCATTTTGCTTTCTGTCTTTCTGCAGCTCTTGCCCTCAGTTAATATGGAGTTTCCAGTTTTCATGTCCCGCCCTGATTCTTCCCTCTTGCTTCTTAAGCAGGCCTCACTGAACAATCAGTGCTCCTGAATCAAGCCTCATCAGTCTGTGACCTGACTCCTGGAAGCCTTGGACTTGTACTCCAGCTATTCCCTACTGAGGAACCTTGGAACACTTTTTGGACTCTGGAAAACCTGCTGTTTGTGTGAATCCATGTTGCAGAGGAATTACGGTACAGAGAAGAGATCCTGAACTGCTTTGGAGATTTTATTGTAGTGCTTGAAGTTACTCTGGCCTGCTGTGTCTCCTGTCGCTGTTCCTGCAAACTGTGGTGAACTTTTCAGCATGCTTGTATGAGTAATACAAGTCATTTCATTTCAACCTATGTCTCCTGTGTTTTCCTCGCACCCAAGCACAAGACGCTATAGGAACTGTACACTATACATGACAAGATTCAGGAGCCAATGTTTAGTGTCTGCTGGGTCTGGGAAAGCGTGTCTGCTGTGACTGTGGATATCAGATGTCCGTTTATACCTTATGTGATGACAGTGGTTGTGACTTCTCACAACCATTCCAGGTGAGCGCATTCCCTTAAAATTTTACTCTGGAGTGTTACCACAGTAACCACTATGTTTTTTTTTTTTTCTTTCCTCTTCTCCTTCCAGCACTCTGCCTTAAAAGATCTGGAAGATGGAGGCCCGCTAAAAGAACTTTGCGGAGTGACTGATACAATCCTTTCAGATGTCCAGACTTTAAAAACCCGTTTTGCAAGCCTACAGGACCTCACTAATCATAATTTGCAATGTGTTTGGACAGATACCAGGAATTGCGAGCCAGGATTGAGGCTCTAGAGGAACGACCCAGGCTCCTGCCATAACCCCAAGTTCTGGGATCCCCAATTACCTCCTTTTCGTTTTTGGCGGTGAACGTGAGAATTCAGGGATTTTATTAATCAATGCAATTTTTTTCTCTGCACATGCTTCACAATTTCCACTGAACGATCCAAAGTGCTTACTTTATCATGTTGCTTACCAATAAGGCTTTTGATGTGGGCAAACCCTCTGATTGAGACTGAGGATGATTGTTTGAATCACCTTGATGCTTTTATTTTCAGCCATGGGGCAGGTGTTTGATGACCCCAATCGAGGTGCAACAGCTGAAGCAGCCATGTTAACTTTGCGCCAAGGTAAGCGTTTCCAGTAGCCGAATATGCCCTGGATTTCAGGAGATGGGCTCTTGATACCACTTGGGACACTTCCGCTAAAAAATCTATTTTCGGAAGGGTTGTCTCCACTGATTAAGGATGAACTTGCTCGTGCCGACCCTCCCACTGCGTTAGGTGACTTTATTAACTATTGTATCCGTATTGATGCTCGTCTGACTGAACGAAGACAAGAGAGATGGTTCGAAAATAATCGTACTAACCTTTTACTACCTCCTCTCAGCTAAGGAAACTTTGAGTAGGATCACAAGGGAACCAGAACCCTGAACCCAGCAGGTGGATCTTTACAAAGACGGGTTAGTGATGCACGCAAAGAAATCGTTTATAAAGGAAAATCTATGTTTCTACTGTGGTAAGTCAGTGCACTTCATTATAAACTGCCCAGCCGTTCTCGTAAGACTACTGCAGCAGTCATTCACTGTGAGTGTTGCGAGAGGAGCTCTGTCATGTTAGAGCCTCAGGCTCCAGAGAGATCTGCTGCAAGAGATTGATTTCTGGACTTAACTCTGTTAGTTTCTGGGACGATGACGGTATAAACGCTGCATTTTTTCAAGTTTCCTCAGCGGGTCCAGCTGAGTTGTAAAGAAACAATTCTCATTGATTCTTTCCATCAAACTCTGGGTTGACTCAGTTTGGGTGTTTTGGCTCTGCTATGATGACTCAGGAGCAAGTGGAAATTTTATGGATATCTCCTTTGCTCTGAAACAGGGGATACGTTCAGTGAAGAAGGCTACTCAGTACAGATGGAGATGTGGATGGCTCTCTACTGACTTCTGGACCAGTGGATCAGAAACAGAGCTTTGAGGGTCCTTATGGGTAAAGATCAATCAGGAGAAAAGTCTTTTTTGCTTATCTCTTCTCCCCACTTTCCCATCATTCTAGGGCTTAACCATGGCTGCAGGCGCAGAATCTACGATTAACTGGGAGACCAAGGAATTACACTTTGGAGAAAACAGATGAGTCAAGGAGTTTCAGCTTGCTCTGTTCCTAAAGGAACCATGTCAGTCCCCTGAACTACCAGCTGTATACAGGACTATGACGATTTATGTGACAAGAGAACGTGATCAGCTTCCTCCTCACCGTCCATTGATTGTCCAATTGAATTTTTACCCGGAGCCGAGATACCTTTTTGGTAAGATCACCCCCTAGCGGGGCCTGAGCTAAAAGCTTTGAAGGATTATATAGACGAAAATTTAGCCAAGGGCTTCATACGCCCCTCTTATCTCCACAGGTGCACCCATCTTCTTTGTGAAGAAGAAAATGGATCTCTGAGACCCTGCATAGATATAGGGAACTCAATAAGGTTACTATTAGAAACCGTTATCCATTGCCTTTAATCCCTGAGTTGTTGGAGAGAGTGCGGATGCCAAAATTTTCTCTAAACTGGATCTCCGTGGGGCCTATAACTTGGTCCGTATCAGACCTGGGATAAATGGAAGACTGCTTTCAGGTCACGCTATGGACACTTTGAATATCTAGTTATGCCTTTTGGTCTGAGTACCGCCCCAGCCACTTTCCAACACTTCGTGAATGATATCTTCAGGGATCTCCTAGATACATTTGTGGTGATTTATCTGGATGATATTCTATTTTTTTCTAACTCCACAGAGGAACATCATGGACATGTGAGAATGGTCTTAGAACGCCTAAGACAAAACCATCTCTACATCAAACTTGAAAAAGTGAATTCCATAGGACCGAAATTCAATTTCTGGGGTATATACTATCTACGCAAGGGATTAGTATGGATGGAAGCAAGACCCAAGCCATGAAGGATTGGCCAATTCCTAGAAATGTGAAGGAGTGCAGCGTTTCATCGGGTTTGCCAACTTCTATAGACGTTTCATTAAGAATTTTTCGAGGTAGTGTCACCTATCACCCAACTTACCGGAACAGTCTAGGTTCTCCTGGACCCGCAAGCTCAGGAAGCATTTTCCTGTTTAAAGGATAAATTTACCACCGCACTATCTTAGTACATCCCAACCCGAGCTTGCCTTCATAATAGAGGTGGATGCTTCAGACTGTGCCGTTGGAGCTATACTCTCTCAGAGAACAGGTGAAAAGAATGTCTTGCATCCCTGTGCCTTTTTTTCCCCAGCAGTTGTCTTCGGCTGAGAGGAACTACGTGTGGGCAATAGAGAATTGTTGGCCATTATTGCCGCCTTCAAGGAATGGAGACACCTTCTTCAGGGAGCTGCACAGCAAATAGTCGTCCTGACAGACCATCGTAACCTTGAATTTATCAGGTCGGCTAAGTGCCTGACTCCTCGCCAGGCTCGCTGGAATCTTTTCCTAAACCAATTTAATTTTGTCATTTCTTATAGACCAGGATCGCGCAATGGAAAGGCTGATGCACTCTCTAGGATTCATTCAGCAGAGACACGTCCACTTACTCCTCCTAAGACTATTCTTCCTGACTCTAGATTCCTGGGAGTGATTCATAATCAAGACCTACTTAAGGACATCAAAGAAGCATACCATGCGGATTCTTTGTTGACTCAACCCCAAGGGACGTAAGTCTTGTCTTTAAGAATGGTGTGTGGATTCAGGGACAATGTCTGTATATACCTGAAACAGTCAGATTGAGAGTATTGCAATCATCCACGATTCCAAGATAGCCGGGCATAGGGGAATTCTAAAGACAGAAGAATTTCTTTCTCGTTTCTTTTGGTGGCCCACTTACAGGAAAGATGTCTTAAACTATGTCACTTCATGTGAAGTCTGTGCAAGATGCAAAACACCTCGCTCCTCACCAATGGTCTGTTGCAACCTCTTCCCACCCCGTCCCGCCCGTGGGGATCCATTTCTATGGACTTCATTGTGGAGTTACCAACCTCTCAAGGGAAGAAACACCATTCTAGTGGTGGTTGACCGTCTAACAAAGGCAGCTCATTTTATCCCTTGTGTCGGCTTACCCACTGCAAAACAGACATCAGACTTGATGATTAAGAATGTGTTTCGCTTACATGGAGTACCGGATGAGGTCATTTCGGATCGAGGGGTGCAATTCACTTCAAGGTTTTGGCAAAATTTCTGTGCAGCATTGGACATTAAAGTAAACCTTTCTTCTGCTTTCATCCCCAGACTAATGGACAGACAGAACGAACCAATCAGACCCTGGAGCAGTATCTCCGCTGTTTTATCTGCCACCTACAGGATGATTGGGTGGATCTACTTCCACTGGCTGAGTTCTCTTATAACAACTCTCAGAGCGCCTCCACTAAGCAGTCTCCTTTTTACTCCAATCTAGGTTATCATCCTAACATTCTTCCTCGATTTCCATAGATACGCCCTTGCCGGCAGTGGCTGAAAGAATCACTTCTTTACAAAAGAATATGGATCTTCTAAAGGAAAATCTAGAATTGGCTCAGGAAAGGTACAAGAAAGCAGCAGATAAATTTCGTAAACCTGCACCAGCTTTCAAGGTAGGAGATTTGGTCTGGCTGTCAACCAGAAATCTTAAATTAAAGATTCCATCGTCTAAATTGGGACATAAGTACATTGGACCTTATAAGATCAATAAGATTATAAGTGCTGTTGCTTGTCGTCTTCAACTACCCAGAACTATGAGAATCCACCCTGTCTTTCATGTATCCCTACTAAAGGCTGCAACACCCAATACGTTTCCTGGACGTTCTTCTCCTTGCCCTGACCCAGTGCTGGTCGATGGTCAGGAAGAATTTATGGTGGAAAGGATTCTAGATTCCAGGTTGTACAGAAATCAGTTGCAATATTTGATTAAATGGCAGGGCTACCCCGTGGAGGACAACTCATGGGAACCAGTCAATAATGTAAATGCTCCTCGCCTGCTCCGCCAGTTTCATCAGAGGTACCCTGACAAGCCTGGTCTGAGGTCATCCGGAGGTTGTCCCTAAGGGGGGAGTAATGTAAGGTTCTTTGTCTCTGTTGACATGTTCCTTGAAACTCAGTTTTCCGTCGGCCATTTTGCTTTCTGTCTTTCTGCAGCTCTTGCCCTCAGTTAATATGGAGTTTCCAGTTTTCATGTTCCCGCCCTGATTCTTCCCTCTTGCTTCTTAAGCAGCCTCAGCTGAACAATCAGTGCTCCTGAATCAAGCCTCAGTCAGTCTGTGACCTGACTCCTGGAAGCCTTGGACTTGTACTCCAGCTATTCCCTACTGAGGAACCTTGGAACACTTTTGGACTCTGGAAACCTGCTGTTTGGTGAATCCATGTTTGCAGAGGAATTACGGTACAGAGAAGAGATCCTGAACCTGCTTTGGAGATTTATTGTAGTGCTTGAAGTTACTCTGGCCTGCTGTGTCTCCTGTCGCTGTTCCTGCAAACTGTGTGAACTTTTCAGCATGCTTGTATGAAGTAATACAAGTCATTTCATTTCAACCTATGTCTCCTGTGTTTTCCTCGCACCCAAGCACAAGACGCTATAGGAACTGTACACTATACATGACAGTGTAGTTCTTTCCGCCATCTCGCCCAATTTGAGACTGGCTCTGGAAGGGTGTCAGGAGGATAAACCCGAGCGCCGCCCTATTGGGAAATTGTTTGTCCAGAAAGGTGGAAAAAGAGTGTGATGTCTGAGATTCATTGTTCCGCGTTGGCCGGTCATCCCGGAATTTTTGGTACCAGAGACTTGGTTAGACGGTCCTTTTGGTGGCCTACTTTGTCTCGTGACGTCAGGGAATTTGTGCAGTCCTGCGGGACTTGCTCTCGCTCCAAGCCTTGCTCTCGCTCTAGTGGTTTGTTGATGCCATTGCCTGTGCCCAAGAGACCATGGACCCATATTTCTATGGATTTCATTTCTGACCTCCCTGTTTCTCAGAGAATGACCGTTATCTGGGTGATTTGTGATAGGTTTTCCAAAATGATACATCTTGTGCCATTACCTAAGTTGCCTTCCTCCTCTGAATTGGTGCCTTTGTTCCTTCAGCACGTGGTTCGGTTACACGGCATCCCTGAGAACATTGTGTCTGACAGAGGAGTCCAGTTTGTTTCCAGATTTTGGAGGACTTTTTGTTCTAAACGTTGTGTTCAATTGTCTTTCTCCTCGGCTTTTCATCCTCAGACCAATGGACAAACTGAGAGAACTAACCAGACATTGGAGACTTATCTGAGATGCTTTGTGTCTGCTGATCAGGATGACTGGGTCTCTTTTTTGCCTTTTGCTGAGTTTGCTCTTAATAATAGGGCAAGCTCTGCCACTTTGATATCACCATTTTTCTGCAATTTTGGGTTTCACCCTCGATTTTCTTCAGGACAGACGGAGGCTTCTGTCTGTCCAGGTGTTGACTCTGTTGTCGAGCGTATGCAGCAGATTTGGGACCAGGTAGTGGAGAGGTTGTCCCTCTCTCAGGAGAGGGCCCAGCGGTTTGCCAACCGGCATAGGACTGATGGTCCTCGGTTTGAAGTGGGGGACTTGGTCTGGTTGTCCTCAAGAAATATCCCTATGAGAGTTGCATCTCCTAAATTTAAGCCTAGGTTCATTGGACCTTATAAGATCATGGAGATTCTTAATCCTGTTTCCTTTCGTTTACTTCTTCCAGGGACATTTAAGATCCATAACGTGTTCCACAAGTCCTTATTGAAGAGGTTTGTCGAGCCAGTGGTTCCTATGGCTGTGCCTCCTGACCCTGTTTTGGTTGAGGGCAATCTGGAGTATGTGGTTGAGAAAATATTGAATTCTCGTTTTTCTAGACGGAAACTCCAGTATTTGGTTAAGTGGAGAGGTTATGGTCAGGAGGACAATTCTTGGGTGTTTGCTTCGGACATCCATGCTAGGAGACTCATCCGTGCGTATCACAGAGCTCATCCTGACCGACCTGGTTGCTCAAATGAGGGTGTCAAGATCCCGTCTGGGTTGGAGCCGATGTTACTGCAAACACTAGGAAAAGCAGAGGCAGGTAGCGTAGTCAGGTGGCAGCCGGAGGTCGGTACACAGGAGAGCAGTGTTTGTAGCAATCGATCAGGCGGAGAGCGTAGTCAGAAGGCAGGCCGAGGTCGGTACACAGGAAAGGCAGTTTGGTAACAGAGGAGCAGGCAGATAACGTAGTCAGGTGGCAGCCGGAGGTCGGTACACAGGAGAGCAGTGTTTGTAGCAATGGATCAGGCGGAGAGCGTAGTCAGAAGGCAGGCCGAGGTCGGTTCACAGGAGAGCAGTGTTTGTAGCAATGGATCAGGCGGAGAGCGTAGTCAGAAGGCAGGCCGAGGTCGGTTCACAGGAGAGCAGTGTTTGTAGCAATGGATCAGCAGGAAACGCATGACTAAAGGCTTGGAGCTCAATAATCTCGCAATGACACACCCACAGGGACATGTTTATATAGGGTGTGTAATTGGCAATCAGAGGCCCAATCAAGAGAGCACTAGGTGTAGCCAATCAGGAAGAACAGTCAATGGTATCTGGGTTCAGCAAGGAACTTTGCAGCCAGCAGAATAGCTCAGATGATAGAGCTGCTGGCCAGTGGACAAAAGGTACTGGGTTCGACTCCTGACAGTACTCCCCTCCTTCCAGGATGGCCTCTGGACATCTCAGGAGCTGGCTTATCCGGGTACCTCTGATGAAAGGCTCTTGTCAGTCTAGGAGCATGGACGTTGTCCCTTGGTTCCCATGAATTTTCCTCTGGTCCGTAACCCTTCCACTGCACCAGATACTGCAGTTTACCTCTGAATTTTCGGGAGTCCAGAATCTTATCCACAATGTATTCTTCTTCACCACGGATCCTTTCTGGTGGAGGAGGTGGCTGAATTCTTCCTGGAAACGGGTTTTCACAGAAGGGTTTGAGCAAGGATATGTGAAACACTGGATGAATCTTTAGATTGTTGGGAAGTTTTAAACGAAAAGCAACCTAGTTAATTTTTGCAGAAATTTGAAAAGGTCCAATAAATTTCTGACCCAATTTGGAGGATGGCACATGTGTCTTAAGGTTTTTAGTGGACAGCCAAACTTTGTCTCCAACCTGAAGAGCAGGGGGCACTCTCCGATGTTTATCTGCTGCTTCCTTATATACTTCCTGGGTCTTGAGTAATATCTCTGATAATTCCTTCTGGGATTCCTGTAATTTTGCAAGCCTGTCATTTACAGCAGGAATGGGAGTGTTCACTGGCAGATTAGGGATAAATACTGGATGTACTCCATAATTAGCAAAAAATGGGGTTTGAGATGTAGCGCTATGTATGGAGTTGTTGTAGGCAAACTCTGCTGTTGGTAAATAGTCCACCCAGTCATCCTGAAGATAGGAAATGAAGCAACGGAGGTATTGCTCCAAAGTCTGGTTCGTTCTCTCCGTCTGGCCATTGGACTGAGGATGGAAAGCGGTAGAAAGATTCACCGTGACTCCCAAGGCTGTACAGAAACTCTTCCAAAATTTTGACGTAAACTGAACGCCTCTGTCAGACACCACGCTGTCAGGAATTCCATGTAACCTGAATACCTCTTTGATTATCAGTTCTGCAGTTTTTTCAGCAGTAGGAATTCCTTCAGTTGGAATAAAGTGGGCCATTTTTGTGAGTGGGTCCACTATGACAAGGATGACGGTCATCTGTTTGGAAGGGGGTAGTTCCACAATAAAATCCATGGAAATAGATCCCCAAGGCCTGGATGGAACTGGAAGTGGTTGCAAGAGTCCTAGAGGAGACGATCGTGGGGTCTTGTTTCGTGCGCATGTTAAACAGGTTGAAACATATTTCCTCACGTCCTTCCTACAATTAGGCCACCAAAAGAAACAAAGTAGTAAGTCTTGTGTTTTTGCAACTCCAGGATGTCCTGCCAGTTTAGAATCATGGACACTTTTGAGGACTTCAAGGCGAGAAGATTCAGGTACATATATTTTGTGTTTCTGCATCCAAAACCCTCTTTGAATGAAAGATCGACGTCTTCCGAAGGATGGTTAAGGAAAGAGTCCTCTTGATATCCATCTTTAATTCTATTACATAGTCCTCTAGAGTGCAATATTCCCAAAAAATTTTTAGGGCCTAGAATTGTATCGTCATTACTAGACCTCTCCTGAGGTTCCGAACACATCCTGGACAGGGCGTCAGCCTTGCCATTTCTTGAACCAGGCCGGTAAGAAATTATAAAATTGAATCTTGAGAAAAATAAGGCCCATCGTGCTTGTCTTGCAGACAATCTTTTTGCTGTACGGAGGAATTCAAGATTCTTGTGGTCCGTGAGGACAGTCACAGGGTGATTGGCACCTTCCAAAAGATGTCTCCATTCGGAGAAGGCAACTTTAATGGCTAACAGTTCTTTATTACCGATGTCGTAGTTCTTTTCTGCAGATGACATGGTGTGGGAAAGAAACGCACATGGGTGAAGTTGCATTTTGTCCCAACTCGCTGAGACAGAATGGCTCCCACTGCAGAGTCCGAGGCGTCCACTTCGACAGTAAATGGCAATTCAGGATTTGGGTGTACCAACAATGGAGCAGACGTAAAAAGAGTTTTCAATTTGTCAAAAGCCTCCTGTGCCTCCGGAGACCAGAAAAATGCTTTGGTCTTTTTTGTTAGTGTAGTAATTGGTAGTATGATCCATGAAAAGTTCTTTATAAATTTTCGGTAAAAATTTGCAAATCCTATGAAACGCTGGACGTCTTTTAAATTTCTTGGAACAGGCCAGTCCACTACAGCATTGATTTTGCCGGGATCCATGCTCAGACCTTCTGGGGAGATGATATATCCCAGAAATTGGATACTGGTTTGTTCAAACTCACATTTTTCAAGTTTAATGTAAAGATGGTTCTCCTGTAGTCGTTCCAAGACTAACTGGACGTGCCTGCGATGCTCTTCCAAGGTGTCTGAAAATATAAGAATGTCATCGAGATAAGCCACAACGAATTGGTCCAAGAAATCTCGAAATACATCATTAATAAAATGTTGAAAGGTGGCTGGGGCATTGCTAAGACCAAAGGTCATAACCAGAGATTCAAAATGTCCATATCTCGTTCTGAAGGCGGTCTTCCACTCATCTCCTGGGCGAATCCGTATGAGGTTGTAAGCCCCTCTAAGATCCAGCTTCGTAAAGATTTTCGCAGAACGGAGTCTCTCAAATAGTTCAGGAATCAAGGGTAGCGGGTACCGATTCTTGACAGTGATATTATTCATCTCTCTGTAGTCAATACATGGCCGCAGAGTGGAGTCTTTCTTTTCAACAAAGAACAGGGGTGCCCCAGCTGGAGATGTGGAAGGTCGAATAAAGCCTTTCTCTAAATTTTCATCCAGGAACTTTCTTAATACCTTCAATTCAGGTTCGGAAAGATTGTAAATCCGTCCAAATGGAATGGTTGCTCCTGGCAGCAATTCAATGGGACAGTCGTAAGGACGGTGAGGAGGTAATTGATCTGCTTTCTTCTTACTGCAGACATCAGAGAACTGCTGATATTGAGGTGGTAGTTTCTCTTCCTTCTCATGCGAAATCTCAGAGATTTGGACTTGTTGGAGAACAGGGGGTTCCTTATGACAATTATTCTTACAGTAGTCAGATGGAAAGGTGATGGTCCTTGATGCCCAGTTGATAGAAGGGTTATGGACTGAAAACCAGGGGATCCCTAGAATAACCGGAAATTTCGGAGATGAAATAAGGTGGAAACTGACAGCTTCATGATGATCCGGGTCGATACAAATCTCCAGTTCGATTGTCTCATGCGTGACAGGTCCAGAAGACAAGGGTGATCCATCCACAGTTTCCATTTCAATTGGTGTGGATTTGGTCCTACTGGAAATATTATTATCACGTGTAAATTTTAAGTCCATAAAATTTCCTCCTGCTCCGAATCCAACAGGGCAGAGCATTGTATTTTTTGGGTGTCCATTACAACCTGAATGGGGATTACAAAATGAGATGATGTAGTATGTATTTTGTCTATTTCTGGCGTTACTGATGAGATAGTCTGCAAGATGGAATCCGACTGCTGAGAAAGGTCCATATTGCTGGCAGACCTGTTGTTGGTAAAAGCTATAGTCCTTTTGTTAGGACAGTTGATGGCATAGTGTCCAGGGTCCCCACAATAGAGGCAGAGATGTTCTGCACGTTGCCTCTCCTTCTCCTGTGCAGAGAGTGGTCTTCGGATGACGTCGATCTGCATCGGTTCAGACACGCCTTGCGTCTTTTCTTGGTGGTCCGATGCTGAAAATGAGAAGCCAGGGCTATTCCCAAGTGCTCGCAGTCTCTCCTTTCTCCTTTCAGTAAGTCTCTGGTCAATCCGGATACATAGTTGAATAAAGTCCTCCAACTGGTCAGGGGTCTCAACCCTGGCAAGCTCGTCTTTCACTGGTTCTGATAACCCTCATCGAAATTGACTTCTCTGGGCCGCTGGATTCCAGGTGGTGTCGGGCACCCAGCGACGGAACTCCGATGTATATTCCGCAACAGAGCGACGTCCTTGGCGCAAATTATGTCATTTGGTTTCTGCTGTCGCACAGCGGTTTGGGTCATCAAAAACTTGATTCATAGCTGCGATGAAAGCATCCAGGTCATTAAGGAGACCATAGTCCTTTTCTACATAAGGTGAAGCCCAAGCAAGAGCTTCATCCGTCAGGAGATTTATCATGAAAAAAACTTTCTTCCTCTCACTGGTAAAGGGAGCAGGTTGCATCTGGAAGTATATGCGGCATTGATTGAGGAATCCTCGGTACTGCTTGCGATCCCCACTGAACTTTGCAGGCAGCGGCAGCCGCGCGTTTGATTCGGACCCTGAATTGCGCACGTCCAGAAGTTGTTTTTGTAGCTCAATTACTTCCTGTTGTAGCACCGTGAAATCAGTTTGTAACTTGGCATATTTTCCTTGAGAGTCAGTACAAAAACTTTGAAGCTCCGTAACTTGCCGCCTCAGGGTGTTCACAGCGGACGCCATTTTGGCGCGAGATTATTCTGTCAAGATCCAGTCTGGGTTGGAGCCGATGTTACTGCAAACACTAGGAAAAGCAGAGGCAGGTAGCGTAGTCAGGTGGCAGCCGGAGGTCGGTACACAGGAGAGCAGTGTTTGTAGCAATGGATCAGGCGGAGAGCGTAGTCAGAAGGCAGGCCGAGGTCGGTACACAGGAAAGGCAGTTCGGTAACAGAGGAGCAGGCAGATAACGTAGTCAGGTGGCAGCCGGAGGTCGGTACACAGGAGAGCAGTGTTTGTAGCAATGGATCAGGCGGAGAGCGTAGTCAGAAGGCAGGCCGAGGTCGGTTCACAGGAGAGCAGTGTTTGTAGCAATGGATCAGCAGGAAACGCTTGACTAAAGGCTTGGAGCTCAATAATCTCGCAATGACACACCCACAGGGCCAGGTTTATATAGGGTGTGTAATTGGCAATCAGAGGCCCAATCAAGAGAGCACTAGGTGTAGCCAATCAGGAAAAACAGTCAATGGTATCTGGGTTCAGCAAGGAACTTTGCAGCCAGCAGAATAGCTCAGATGATAGAGCTGCTGGCCAGTGGACAAGAGGTACTGGGTTCGACTCCTGACAAAGGGTTCGGTGACCCCTCCTCAAGGGGGGGTACTGTTGTGAATGTGCTAGAAATGAATTCTGAGCAGAAGCTCCCTCTGGTGGTTACAAACAGTACTGAACTATCCAATGAAGATTGGCGATCAGGTGTTACTGACTGGTCTTACATAAGGGAGGTTCCCTCCCATCAGGGTTGCCGGTGATCAATTGTTCTGGTCTCATCTTTGATTCCTGTTCACTTTGTAGCTTGCTGTTTCGTGCCTGCATCTTCTGCTAACAGAGAAGACATTTTCTTCTTTTAGTTTTTTGTGCTTGCTTTTTGCATTTTGTCCTGCACTTCTGTGGGGGTCTGCCGGGTCCCCTCCGGGGGCTTGTGCTCCTCTCAGTTTAGTTCAGCCACTGTTGTTTGTTCATTTGCCTTTTCCAGTTTTTTCAGTGGCTGCTGTTTGGTTTTGTTACACCAGAGAACTAATTTAGGTGGTAGAGGTCGTGTGATCTCAGGTGTTTTTGTAATTAGTAGTGTTGGTACTTTTCAGGGTTTTTTGGGATTGCAGTAAGTGACCTTCCTATCCTTTTCTATTTAGGAAGTTTGGGCCCCAACGATTGCTCATACTATTTTCTGTCTGTGTCTGTATTTTCCTCTTGTCTAACCACCATTACATGTTTGGGGGCTTTCTATGTTCTTTGGGGATCTGCTCCGGGGCAGATAGTTTTCCTCTTTCTGTCTTTAGGTGTAGTTAGCTTCTCAGGCTGTGACGAGGCGTCTAGGACCAACGTAGGTACGCTCCACGGCTGCCTTTAGTTGTGGTGGTTAGTCAGGGTACTGCAGTCCCATAGATTCCAACCTCTCTGGTGTATTTCCTTTTTTGCCTGCTCTCCTCAGCTACCAAATCATAACACTGGAGACAGTCCTTCACCTCCTTCATCAGTATGTGGCGAAAGCCAGACCAGATACTGATTATTACTATGATGAAGGGGACAGAGGTCACCAGATACTGATGATGGAGGGGACGGGTGGTCACCAGATACTGATGATGGAGGGGACGGACGGTCACCAGATACTGATGAGGGGGGCGACGGGCGGTCATCAGATACTGATGATGGAGGGGACGGAGGTCACCAGATACTGATGATGGAGGGGACGATCGGTCACCAGATACTGATGATGGAGGGGACGATCGGTCACCAGATACTGATGATGGAGGGGACGGAGGTCACCAGATACTGATGATGGAGGGGACGGGCGGTCACCAGATACTGATGATGGAGGGGACGGACGGTCACCAGATACTGATGAGGGGGGCGACGGGCGGTCACCAGATACTGATGATGGAGGGGACGGACGGTCACCAGATACTGATGATGGAGGGGACGGGCGGTCATCAGATACTGATGATGGAGGGGATGGACGGTCACCAGATACTGATGAGGGGGGCGACGGGCGGTCACCAGATACTGATGATGGAGGGGACGGGCGGTCACCAGATACTGATGATGGAGGGGACGGACGGTCACCAGATACTGATGGAGGGGACGGGCGGTCACCAGATACTGATGATGGAGGGACGGACGGTCACCAGATACTGATGGAGGGGACGGGCGGTCACCAGATACTGATGATGGAGGGGACGGACGGTCACCAGATACTGATGATGGAGGGGACGGGCGGTCACCAGATACTGATGATGGAGGGGATGGACGGTCACCAGATACTGATGATGGAGGGGACGGGCGGTCACCAGATACTGATGATGGAGGGGACGGACGGTCACCAGATACTGATGGAGGGGACGGACGGTCACCAGATACTGATGATGGAGGGGACGGACGGTCACCAGATACTGATGATGGAGGGACGGGCGGTCACCAGATACTGATGATGGAGGGGACGGGCGGTCACCAGATACTGATGATGGAGGGGACGGGCGGTCACCAGATACTGATGATGGAGGGGACTGGCGGTCACCAGATACTGATGATGGAGGGGACGGGCGGTCACCAGATACTAATGGGATTCCCATTTCTCTTCATCCTTGGTATTTGCTCACTGATCATAATGTATTAACCCTTCTGAGTCTGCAGCGTTTCTCCGCACCGGCCTGAGACGTCTGCACAGCGCTGTACACACACTGTATTTTCCACATTGCAGCCACAAACTAAAATGTATATTATTGGGATTATCTCTGGTACAAACACAAAGTAATAAGAATTTGCGACGAGTAAAAGTAATGATACAGGGTGTACTAATTATTAAACAAATGTAAATCTGAATATTGTGCCGTGCAATATTTTTCATCCCCCGAGTCAGTACTTTGAAGGACCACCTCTTGCTGCAGTCTTTAGGGATCTGTCTCTCCCACCTTTCTCTGCTGCAGTCTTTTGGGGTCTGTCTCTCCCACCTTTCTCTGCTGCAGTTTTTGGTGTCTGTCTCTCTCCCTTTCTCTGCAGTCTTTTGGTGTCTGTCTCTCTCCCTTTCTCTGCAGTCTTTGGGGTCTGTCTCTCCAGCTTTGCACATCTAGAGGTGACATTTTGTCCCCTCGCTCTCGCTCAGTGACATTGGATGGAGACGTCTGTGATCAGTGATTTTCATGTCTGGTCACAGATTCTTTGGGATTTTGGGTCTGGACGGTGACTGATCACACACAGGAATATGCTCTGATCTACACCCTCCATTGTGGCTCTGGCAGGATGTTGAGAGTTGTTGTCCTGCTGGAAGGTGAACCTACACCGCAGTCTCCGATCTTATACAGCCTCTAACAGGTTTTCCTCCAGGATTTCCCTGTATTTAGCTCCATCCATCTTCCCATCATCTGAGCAGCTTCCCTGCCTCTGCTGAAGATAACCTTCCCCACAGCATACTGCTGCCACCACGTGTGACAATGGGTATGGTGTTTTCAGGGGTATGTGCAGTATTAGTTTTCCACCACACGTAGCATTTTCTTTTAGCCCAATAAGTTCTCCTTCATTCCCATCTAACCAGATCCCACTCTTCCACATACTCGCTGTGTCCCCTACATGGGACTTCTTAAGGCTTTCACAAATAGCTTCTTGCCACTTTTCCATAAAGGTCAGTCTGGAGGAGTCTACAGGACTGAGGCCACGTTCACAAGTTCAGTATTAGGTCAATATTTTACATCAGTATTTGGCAGCCAAAAGCTGGAGTGGGTGAAAGGTGCAGAAGTGGTGACGTGTTTTTGTAGTGAAATATGTATATGTATATATGACCAGCAGTAAGTGACGTTTGTCTAAAGGTCCTGTCACACTAGGTGAGATCGCTCAAGCAACAGCGATTTTATGACGCAGCAGTGACATCGTCAGCGACGTCGCTGTGACATGTAGCAGTGATGTGGCCCCTGCTGAGATGTCGCTGATCGCTTATGAACGTTCTGAGCCGTTTTTTGGTCGTTGGTGTCCCGCTGGTGAGCCTGAATCGCTGTGTGTGACATGTAGCATTGATGTGGCCCCCGCTGAGATGTCGCTGATCACTTATGAACGTTCTGAGCCGTTTTTTGGTCGTTGGGGTCCTGCTGGTGAGCCTGAATCGCT
Source organism: Oophaga sylvatica (assembly GCA_033576555.1). NCBI lineage: Eukaryota > Metazoa > Chordata > Amphibia > Anura > Dendrobatidae > Oophaga > Oophaga sylvatica. Next base: position 20,074 of record JARQOD010008666.1, read on the forward strand.
GGGTTTGACATGTAGCGGTGATGTGGCCCCTGCTGAGATGTCGCTGATCGCTTATGAACGTTCTGAGCCGTTTTTTGATCGTTGGCGTCCCGCTGGTGAGCCTGAATCGCTGAGTGTGACACCTTTATGAACGACGAGCGACCTCGTTGGCGACTCATGTCAGCGGCGCAGGCAGGACTAGGTTTTAACGCCCCTCAGCTCCGATTGGCGGCCACAACATCTAGTCCTTTGTGCGTTGTTGCGAGGATACTATCGTGTGTGCGGTTTTGCGATCCTGTCAGAGTCACTGCAGCGCTTCATCTTTGCCATTTATACAAGACATTTTTGGGATCCTGAAAAAATGAATCCGGGGCAAACGCAACAGCGGCACAGACCGGATCGCAGTAGCTGCAAAGCAGAAGGCTGGCAGGACGCAGTATGGAACGATGCTGGAAATTCGTATGAACCACTTGTGTCGTCTTTTATGACGCGGACGTCCGATCACTAAGCGAGAGCTGTGACATATGACATACAGTGACCACCAATCTGTGCTGAGGGGCCTGGAAAAGGGTGCGCTCAATCTTTAACAATCCATGCTGTGTGACAGGTCCCCACGACCGCCGAGGTCATTATACAGATCGCTGATGTGTCATTATGAGATCTTCCTGTTTGGAAGCTACTAGCGACCATATAGCGATCACACCAACGATCTCTGCCAGGTAGTGTCGTTGTCGTGATTGCTGGTGCGATCACTTAGTGTGACAGTACCTTAAAGGCACTGCCACACTTAGCGATCGCACCAGCGATCACGACAACGACTTAACCTGTCGAGATCGCTAGTGCGATCGCTAGTTAGATTCCAAACACAACTCATCAGCAATCTGTATAACGACCTCTGCGGTCGTTAGGAAAACCTAGTCCTGCCTGCGACGCTGGTGAAGTCGTTCATAAAGGGTGTCACACTCAGCGATTCAGGCTCACCAGCGGGACACCAATGATCAAAAAACGGCTCAGAACGTTCATAAGCGATCAGCGACATCTCAGCAGGGCCACATTGCTGCTACATGTCACACACAGCTAAGTCACTAACGAGATCACTGCTGCGTCATAAATGGTGATGCAGTAGCGATCTCGCTAGCGATCTTGCTTAGTGTGGCATACCCTTTAGGCTGCAGCTCTCCACACAGGTCATGACCCCATGTTAGCCTGACTGGCACTCTCCTAGCCTCCAATCTCTCCAGGGTGCCTTCCTGAGAGCACATAGAATTGGAGCATTTCACACCTTCTGGCTCTTTTGAAGTAGATGTCAATGCTAGCTATCTATGAGAAAGTTTACACCAGAGGTTCAGAGAGAAAATAATGTATTCATTGGTAGCATGGCATGGTCCACTCACAAACCAGCAATTAGAATATTATAATGAGAGGCTGGTCTAGAAATTGGATTCCCAAGTCATATCTATAAATTAAACTTGCTCAAAAAGACTGTGTCATATATGAGGGCAGCCTAGCTGATGTGATCATCTCATATTCCCCCCTCCCTCGGGGACAGAGTACCAGAATGCAAAGTTCGATATTTCTGTAAGTTTTTCTCCTTGTTATTTTATACTGTTTTGCATATTTGTATGTCCCTTGTTATTTCTATTTTTATATCCTTTTTATTGTAAGCACTGTACCTTTTATATTAAAGCTTTAAACTTTAATAAGTCTGAACCTTGTTGCTCTAAAGAATCCATAGCCTTAGAAGTGTGTGCTCCTGGTGATTGGCACATAGTAGTAATATTTCCGGGACTCATCGCCCGTGTCTTCGGTGAGTGGTGGCATTTTGTATGAAGCGGGGTGTGTGGTCTGTGTCGGGGTGTGATCTATGCTCCCATTGCAGCATAGAACAGAGGTTGAATGCTGGACTGAGTGAGAGTAGATAGATTAACCATTGCAGGGGCAACCCCAAACCGTGTGTGTTGGTTTATACGTGAGTTTTTATTATACTTTTCCTCTAATTGTTCCTCTCCTGATATTGGCTTACAAATACTGATGTAAAATCCTGAACGTGTGCACATAGCCCAATAGTCGTCCTGTGGACAGATTCTCCCCCTGAGCTGCGGATCTCTGCAGCTCCTTTAGTGACCATTGACCTCTTGGCGGCTTCTCTAATTAGCACTCTCCTGGCTTGGGATGTCAGGTTAGGTGGACGGCCATGTCTCGGTAGGTTTGCACTTGTGCCGTACTCTTTCCATTTTTGGATGATGGATTGAACAGTGCTCTGTGAGATGTTCAGAGCTTGGGCTAATTTTTTTTATAACCTAACCCAGCTTTCCTCTTCTCCACCACTTTATCCCTGACCTGTCTGGTGGGCTCCTGGGTTTTCATGATCCTGATTGATCCCTAATGTTCTCACACAAACCTCTGAGGCCTTCACCAAACAGCTGTTGTTATAATTAGAAGAAATCACACCCAGGTGGACGCAATTCACTAATTCTGTGACTTGTGGGGACGATTAGTCACTCAAGATTTTATTTTGGGCCATCAGACTACAGGAGGCTGAATACTAATGCACCTCACAATGTTCAGATTTATATTTTTACAATAGTTAGTAAACTTCATATAACTTATGTTTCTGGCTGTAATGTGAAAAAATGTGGAGAAGTTCACATGGTATGAAGACTTTCATGGCACCGTATATATATATATATATATATATATATATATATATATATATATATATATATATATATATATATAATATATATATATATATATATATAATATATACATATATACACACACACACACACACACACACACACACACACACCTACAGCGGCTTGCAAAAGTACTCACCCCGTGGCATTTTACAAGTTTTGCCACCTGGAACCTGAAATGTAATTTTTTTTTTTGGAGAGTTTGCCTCACTGTGAACATTTGGTTTTCCCTTTCTTGTGAAGCGAACAAATACAACAAAATAACTGAAAAATTCAGTGTGCATAACTATTCACCCTCCTAAAGTCAGTACATTGTAGAGCCTCCTTTTGCAGCAGTTACAGCTGCAGATCACTTTGGATAAGTCTCTGAGCTTTCCACATCTGGCCACTGGGATTTTTCCCATTCCTCAAGGTCAAACTGGTCCAGCTCCTTCAGGTTAGATGTTTCCTCTGGTGAGCAGCGATCTTCACGTCTGACCACAGATTCTCCATTGGATTAAGGTCTCAGCTTTGACTCGGCCACTCCAGAACACTTACATGTTTCTCCTTACACCACTCAAGTGTTGCTTTATCAGTTTTCTTTGGGTCATTGTCTTGTTGGAAGGTGTATTACATCAATGACAGACTGAAACAGGTTTTTCTCAAGATATCCATGTATTTCGTACCATCCATCTTCCACTCGACTCGGACCATGTTCCCGGTCCCTGAGGTAAAAAAAAAACAAAAAAAAAAACAGACAGCATGAGGCTACCACCAACATGTTTCACTGTGGGGATGGTGTTCTTGGTGTGATGAGCTGTGTTGGTTTGGTTCCAGATATAGCGTTAACTTGGTGGCCAAAAAGTTCACTTTTGGTTTCCTCTGACCACAGCACCTTCCTCCATACATTTGGGTTCTCCAACATGGCTTTTGGCCAACTCAAAATGAGCCTTACAATTTCTATGAGTAAGTACAGGCTTTCTTCTGCCCACTCTTCCATAAAAGCACCCTCTATGAAGAAATCAGCTTATTGTGGTTGTATGGTCAGATACTATAGTCTCTGTTTGGGAACTCTAGAGCTCCTTCAGGGTTACCTTTGGTCTCTGTGCTGCCTCTCTGATTAATGCTCTTTTTGCCCTGGCTGAGAGTTTTGGTGGGAACCCTCTCTTAGCAGGTTTGTTGTGGTACCATGTTCTTTCCATCTGATGATAATGGATTTGATGGTGTTCCGGGGATCGCTTACTGAAAAAAACCTAGACTAAAAATTAACTTTTAATGATATTTACTAATAGAAAAGTTGCTAAAAACAGAATTTTATTGGGACTATTGGGTTAATATATTGTTTCTTACCATTAACCCAAAGCTAAAGCCTGGTCGCTTAATAGTAGTCCTACCCTGATATGCTCATGATACTAAATATCAGAAAACCTCATCAAAAAATAGTGACTAAATAAGGTGCAACACAATATCATACACAAACAGCCGTATAGTGCAGAAGGGTGAACTGCCCCTATCAGAAAAAAGTGCCTGACTGAACTCCTACCTAGATGCGGAGGTTGGCACCCTAAGATACAACGAGAATGGTGCCCCCGCTCGTGCGATGGCTCTCCCTCCTCTCCTATTTAACCCTATAAGGTACGATAGTTAGAAATAGAAAGCCAGATGGCCTGTTCTTGTCGCATATAAATTGTCAGAGATTGAGAGATATTTTTAAAAGCCAATCCTGACTTGGTGGGGTTTGGAAATCGCCTTTGTCTTTACAGTTGGGTTTGGAGATCGCCTTGATCTTCACGGTGGGGTTTGGAGATCGTCTTGATCTTCACGGTGGGGTTTGGAGATCGCCTTGGTATTCAAGGTGGGGTTTGGAGATCGCCTTGGTCTTCACGGTGGGGTTTGGAGATCGCCTTGGTCTTCACCGTGGAGTTGGGAGATCGCTTTGGTCTTCACGGTGGGGTTTGGAGATCGCCTTGGTCTTCACGGTGGGGTTTGGAGATCGCCTTGGTCTTCACGGTGTGGTTTGGAGATCGCCTTGGTCTTCACGGTGGGGTTTGGAGATCGCCTTGGTCTTCACGGTGGGGTTTGGAGATCGCCTTGGTCTTCACGGTGGGGTTTGGAGATCGCTTTGGTCTTCACGGTGGGGTTTGGAGATCGCCTTGGTTTTCACGGTGGGGTTTGGAGATCGCCTTGGTCTTCACGGTGGGGTTTGGAGATCGCCTTGGTCTTCACGGTGGGGTTTGGAGATCGCCTTGGTCTTCACGGTGGGTTTGGAGATCGCTTTGGTCTTCACGGTGGGGTTTGGAGATCGCCTTGGTTTTCACGGTGGGGTTTGGAGATCGCCTTGGTCTTCACGGTGGGGTTTGGAGATCGCCTTGGTCTTCACGGTGGGGTTTGGAGATCGCCTTGGTCTTCACGGTGGGGTTTGGAGATCGCCTTGGTCTTCACGGTGGGGTTTGGAGATCGCCTTGGTCTTCACGGTGGGGTTTGGAGATCGCCTTGGTCTTCACGGTGGGGTTTGGAGATCGCCTTGGTCTTCACGGTGGGGTTTGGAGATCGCCTTGGTCTTCACGGTGGGGTTTGGAGATCGCCTTGGTCTTCACGGTGGGGTTTGGAGATCGCTTTGGTCTTCACGGTGGGGTTTGGAGATCGCTTTGGTCTTCACGGTGGGGTTTGGAGATCGCCTTGGTTTTCACGGTGGGGTTTGGAGATCGCCTTGGTCTTCACGGTGGGGTTTGGAGATCGCCTTGGTCTTCACGGTGGGGTTTGGAGATCGCCTTGGTCTTCACGGTGGGGTTTGGAGATCGCCTTGGTCTTCACGGTGGGGTTTGGAGATCGCCTTGGTCTTCACGGTGGGGTTTGGAGATCGCCTTGGTCTTCACGTGGGGTTTGGAGATCGCCTTGGTCTTCACGGTGGGGTTTGGAGATCGCCTTGGTCTTCACGGTGGGGTTTGGAGATCGCCTTGGTCTTCATGGTGGTGTTTGCAGATCTCATTGGTCTTCTTGGTGTTTGGTTAGTGGTGCCTCTTGTTAGTGGTGTTGCAGCCTCTGTGGTCTTTCGGAGAAGGTAAAGTACTGACAGACATGTGACACTTAGGTTGTACACAGGCGGCGTCCAGTCACTAAGCATGGGACTTATGAAGGGAATTGCTAGCATTAGAAATTTATAGGGGCTTCATTGCAAAACGGGTGAACACATGTGCACATAACTTTCAGTCATTTCATAAATGTGCTTTATGATTATTTTTTTTCCTCACTTTACCACTTATGACTAATTAGTGATGATACATCATAAATCGAATTGCAAAAATATTAACACACGGGGGTGAATACTTTGACAAGCCACTGTACATACTCGCACAGTGAAATTACACCTCCATGAAGGAGATGTGGAGGAATTCTGGAAATGGCAGGCGGCTTCTCAGAGCACTCTGCTCGGCTCGTCACTCACCTCCAGGAGTTTGTCCCCCACTCTGACCCCCGCATGGGCTGCGGGCCCCTCCTCAGCTACTCGTGAGATGAAGATCCCCTGTAAGCAGACGTATGGAGTCAGAGCTGCCCCAGAGAGACCCCCAAATCTGCCGTCAGGGGACGAGTAGATTCCCAGGTAGACGCACAGGGGCAGATCAGTTATTAACACCCCAATAGTACGCAGGCATGTTCCCCATGTGATAACATACAGAGCCCCCCAATTCACAGACTCCCACCCCCACAACCACTCACCTCATCATCTCCCTTGTAGGGGGTGGACCCTTTGCCCCCTGCAATGCTGATGCCCAGACCCCCCGTCTGCCGCAGGATGGTGAGAGTAAGCTGGAAGCAGAAGACAGAGCCCGTTACTGGGGTACAGAGGGAGCAGAAAGGAAACCAGAGCACCCCCGAAAATAAGCCAAGCAGACCTCAAACAGCATCCGCAGGAGAACCAGGGGGTGAGTGATATCCTGTGCACGAGACTCCGAATAATGCAGAGTGACAGGGATCCAGCCATGTGCTACACTCCAGTCACACCCAGAGCCGCAGCCACCATGCCCCAGTCACACGCAAACCTGCAGCCACCGCGCCCCAGTCACACACAGACCTGCAGCCACCGCGCTCTAGTCACACGCAGACCTGCAGCCACCGCGCTCTAGTCACATGCAGACCTGCAGCCACCGCGCTCTAGTCACATGCAGAGCTGCAGCCAACATGCTCCAGTCACACCCACTAATCAGTATCAGCCACCGCACCCGTCACACGCAGACCTGCAGCCACCGCGCCGATCACACGCAGACCTGCAGCCACCGCGCCCGTCACATGCAGACCTGCAGCAATCACGTACCAGTCGCATGTAGAGCTGCAACCACCGCGTCCCAGTCACACGCAGAGCTGCAGCCACCATGCTCCACTCACACCCAGAGCAGCACCCACTAATCAGTATCAGCCACCGCACCAGTTGCATGCAGAGCTGCAGCCACCATGCTGCACTCACACCCAGAGCAGCACCCACCAATCAGTATCAGCCACCGCACCCCAGTCACACGCAGACCTGCAGCCAACGCGCCCGTCACATGCAGACCTGCATCCACCGCGCCCGTCACACGCAGACCTGCAGCCAACGCGCCCCAGTCGCACACACAGCTACAGCCACCGCACTACATTCGCACCCACCATTCTCCTGTCACATTGTACTTCAGTCACCTCCAGAGAGACGGTCACTATTCTGCTGTTATATCGCGTGTTATCCAGTCACCTCCAGAGCTGCAGTCCTGTCCAGTCAAAAAACTGATCTGCAGCAAATGTACAGATGTCATTCTCAGTGATGTCACCACTGATCCCTGGTGATGGAGAGGAGGCATTCTCAGTGATGTCACCTCTGATCTCTGGTGATGGATAGGAGGCATTCTCAGTGATGTCACCGCTGATCTCTAGTGACTGATAGGAGGCATTCTCAGTGATGTCACCTCTGATCTCTAGTGATGGATAGGAGGCATTCTCAGTGATGTCACCGCTGATCTCTGGTGATGGATGGGCGTCATTCTCAGTGATATCACCACTGATCTCTGGTGATGGATAGGAGGCATTCTCAGTGATGTCACCTCTGATCTCTGGTGATGGATAGGAGGCATTCTCAGTGATGTCACCTCTGATCTCTGGTGATGGATAGGAGACATTCTCAGTGATGTCACCTCTGATCTCTGGTGATGGATAGGAGACATTCTCAGTGATGTCACCTCTGATCTCTGGTGATGGATAGGAGACATTCTCAGTGATGTCACCTCTGATCTCTGGTGATGGATAGGAGACATTCTCAGTGATGTCACCACTGATCTCTAGTGACTGATAGGAGGCATTCTCAGTGATGTCACCTTTGATCTCTAGTGATGGGATAGGTGGCATTCTCAGTGATGTCACCGCTGATCTCTGGTGATGGATAGGTGACATTCTCAGTGATGTCACCGCTGATCTCTGGTGATGGATAGGAGACATTCTCAGTGATGTCACCTCTGATCTCTGGTGATGGATAGAAGGCATTCTCAGTGATATCACCGCTGATCTCTAGTGATGGATAGGAGGCATTCTCAGTGATGTCACCTCTGATCTCTAGTGATGGATAGAAGGCATTCTCAGTTATGTCACCTCTGATCTCTGGTGATGGATAGGAGGCATTCTCAGTGATGTCACCACTGATCTCTGGTGATGGATAGGAGGCATTCTCAGTGATGTCACCACTGATCTCTGGTGATGGATAGGAGGCATTTTCAGTGATGTCACCTCTGATCTCTGGTGATGAATAGGAGGCATTCTCAGTGATGTCACCTCTGATCTCTGGTGATGGATAGGAGGCATTCTCAGTGATGTCACCTCTGATCTCTGGTGATGGATAGGAGGCATTCTCAGTGATGTCACCTCTGATCTCTGGTGATGGATAGGAGGCATTCTCAGTGATGTCACCTCTGATCTCTAGTGATGGATAGGAGGCATTCTCAGTGATGTCACCGCTGATCTCTAGTGATGGATAGGAGGCATTCTCAGTTATGTCACCGCTGATCTCTGGTGATGGATAGGAGGCATTCTCAGTGATGTCACCTCTGATCTCTGGTGATGGATAGGAGGCATTCTCAGTGATGTCACCTCTGATCTCTAGTGATGGATAGGAGACATTCTCAGTGATGTCACCTCTGATCTCTAGTGATGGATCGGTGACATTCTCAGTGATTTCACCTATGATCTCTAGTGATGGATAGGAGGCATTCTCAGTGATGTCACCTCTGATCTCTGGTGATGGATAGGAGACATTCTCAGTGATTTCATCTATGAGCTCTAGTGATGGATAGGAGGCATTCTCAGTGATGTCACACCTCTGATCTCTGGTGATGGATAGGAGGCATTCTCAGTGATGTCACCTCTGATCTCTGGTGATGGATAGGAGACATTCTCAGTGATGTCACCGCTGATCTCTGGTGATGTGTTGTGAATGTGCTAGAAATGAATTCTGAGCAGAAGCTCCCTCTGGTGGTCACAAACAGTACTGAACTATCCAATGAAGATTGTGAAGATTGGCGATCAGGTGTTACTGACTGGTCTTATATAAGGGAGGTTCCCTCCCATCAGGGTTGCCGGTGATCAATTGTTCTGGTCTCATCTTTGATTCCTGTTCACTTTGTAGCTTGCTGTTTCGTGCCTGCATCTTCTGCTAACAGATAAGTCATTTTCTTCTTTTAGTTTTTTGTGCTTGCTTTTTGCATTTTGTCCTGCACTTCTGTGGGGGTCTGCCGGGTCCCCTCCGGGGGCTTGTGCTCCTCTCAGTTTAGTTCAGCCACTGTTGTTTGTTCATTTGCCTTTTCCAGTGGCTGCTGTTTAGTTTTTGTTACACCAGAGAACTAATTTAGGTGGTAGAGGTCGTGTGATCTCAGGTGTTTTTGTAATCAGTAGAGTTGGTACTTTTCAGGGTTTTTTGGGATTGCAGTAAGTGACCTTCCTATCCTTTTCTATTTAGGAAGTTTGGGCCCCAACGTTTGCTCATACTATTTTCTGTCTGTGTCTGTATTTCCCCTTGTCTAACCGCCATTACATGTTTGGGGGCTTTCTATGTTCTTTGGGGATCTGCTCCGGGGCAGATAGTTTTCCTCTTTCTGTCTTTAGGTGTAGTTAGCTTCTCAGGCTGTGACGAGGTGTCTAGGACCAACGTAGGTACGCTCCACGGCTGCCTTTAGTTGTGGTGGTTAGTCAGGGTACTGCAATCCCATAGATTCCAACCTCTCTGGTGTATTTCCTTTTTTGCTTGCTCTCCTCAGCTACCAAATCATAACAGTATCACCGGCCTAAAAACTGATATTTGTATGGTACTCACAGAAGGGAAAAATAGTGTTAAAGAAAGAAGATTGTCAGAGTTGTCAGAGATTTTTTTTTTTTCCCTCTGTATCTCTGGGTGCTGAGGAGGATTTTTTTTTCTCTCAATGGAGTTTGCACAGTTGTCTGGCCGTGTGGATCAGCTTGCCACTGAAGTTCGGAGTATTGCTACCTATCTTGCGAGGTTGCCTGTTGTGGAACCTAGGATTCCCATGCCAGATTTGTTTTTAGGGGATCGAGCTAAATTTCAGAATTTCAAAAATAACTGTAAGTTGTTTTTTGCCTTGAAATCTAAGTCCTCAGGGAACGCAGCACAGCAGGTTCAAATTGTCATCTCTCTCCTGCGCGGCGATCCTCAGGATTGGGCTTTTTCCCTGACACCTGGGGATCCTGTTTTGAGTAATGTTGATGCATTTTTTCAGGCTCTGGGGTTATTGTACGATGAGCCTAATGTCACTGATCAAGCTGAAAAAGCCTTGTTGGCATTAAATCAGGGGCTTGAGGACGCTGAGTTATACTGTCAGAGATTCCGAAGGTGGGCAGTCCTGACCAAATGGAATGACGATGCTTTGGCAGCCCTTTTTCGGAAGGGTCTGTCAGAGAATGTAAAGGATGTTATGGTGGGATTCCCTGTCCCCTCTGGTCTCAATGATTCTATGTCATTAGCGATTCAAATTGAGAAGTTTGCGTGAGCGTAGAGGTATGCGTGGAATAGTGTTGCCTTGTGAACCAGCTTCTGAACCCATGCAGTGTGATAGAGTGGCTTCTGGGACACAGCGTCATGAGTTTCGAAAACGCAATGGGTTATGTTTCTACTGTGGTGATGCCTCTCATGCTATTTCAGTCTGCCCTAAGCGGGGAAGACGTTTTGCACGCTCAGTTGTCTTGGGTAGTGTTCAGACTAAATTTTTGTTGACTGTTACCCTGATTTGCTCCCTGTCCACATTTTCTGCTCAGGCTTTCGTTGATTCGGGAGCAGCTATTAACCTGATGGATTTTGATTTTGCTAAACGTTGTGGGTTTCCCTTGATACCCCTACGGAAGTCTATTCCCCTACTGGGGATCGATTCTACCCCTTTGGCTGAGAATAAACCTCAGTTCTCTACTCAGGTGATAATGAGGGCTGAACCTGATCATCAGGAGAGTTGCAAATTTTTGGTGTATAATCTGCATGACATTATCGTACTGGGTTTCCCTTGGTTACAGTCTCATAATCCTGTTTTGGATTGGAAATCTGTGTCTGTAACCAGTTGGGGCTGCCAATGTGTTAATACCAACACTCCTGTTTTTTCTGCCTCCCCCCAGGCTCAGGATGTTCCTGACTTTTTGACTGATTTTTGTGATGTGTTTAGCGAAAGTAAATCTGCATCCTTGCCCCCCCATAGGAGCTATGACTGCGCTATTGAATTAGTGCCTGGTAGTAAATTCCCTAAAGGTCTCCTTTTTAACTTGTCTGTACCTGAACATGACGCTATGCGGTCTTATATCAAGGAGTCATTGGAGAAGGGTCATATCAGACCATCCTCTTCACCCTTGGGTGCCGGTTTTTTCTTTGTGGCCAAAAAGGATGGTTCATTAAGGCCGCGTATTGATTATCGTCTCTTGAACAATATCACTGTGAAATATCAATATCCGTTACCCTTGATTTCTGACCTGTTTTCCAGGGTGAAAAGTGCTACTTGGTTTACCAAGCTTGACCTCAGGGGGGCATATAACCTTATTCGCATTAAGCACGGGGATGAATGGAAGACAGCATTTAATACCCCAGAGGGGCATTTTGAGTACCTAGTGATGCCCTTTGGGCTCACTAATGCTCCTTCTGTCTTCCAGTCCTTCATGAATGACATTTTCAGGGATTTTGTGGATAAATTTCTGATTGTTTATTTGGATGATATCTTGATTTTTTCCAATGACTGGGACTCTCATGTGAAACATGTTCGGACTGTGTTCCAGATTTTGAGAGAGAATGCTCTGTATGTGAAGGGATCAAAGTGTCTTTTTGGCGTACAGAGGATCTCATTTCTGGGATTCATTTTGTCCCCATCTGTTATTGAAATGGACCCGGTCAAGGTTCAGGCCATTTGTGATTGGGTCCAACCTACTTCATTAAAGGCTCTTCAAAGATTCTTGGGTTTTGCCAATTTTTATCGTAAATTTATTGGTAATTTCTCTGTTATTGTTAAACCATTGACTGATTTGACCAAAAAGGGTTCTGATGTGGTGAATTGGCCTCCTGAGGCAGTCTCTGCGTTTCAGGAACTTAAGCAGAGATTCACTTCTGCTCCTGTTCTACGGCAGCCTGATGTTTCTCTGCCATTTCAGGTGGAGGTTGATGCCTCTGAAATTGGGGCAGGTGCCGTTTTGTCCCAAAGAGATCCAGAGACCTCTAAAAGTAACCCTTGTGCCTTTTTCTCTCGAAAATTTTCTCCAACTGAACGTAATTATGACGTGGGTAATCGGGAGTTATTGGCCATGAAGTGGGCTTTTGAAGAGTGGAGACATTGGCTGGAGGGAGCCAAACATCAGGTGGTGGTCATCACGGACCATAAGAATCTGGTTTATCTGGAATCAGCCAAGCGACTTAATCCTAGACAGGCTAGGTGGGCCTTGTTTTTCACACGTTTTAATTTTGTGGTTTCCTTTCTTCCTGGCACTAAGAATGTTAAGGCGGATGCCCTCTCAAGGAGTTTCCTTGCGGACTCTCCTGAGTTATCTGATCCTGCTGTTATTTTGAAAGAGGGTGTAGTTCTTTCCGCCATCTCGCCCAATTTGAGACTGGCTCTGGAAGGGTGTCAGGAGGATAAACCCGAGCGCTGCCCTATTGGGAAATTGTTTGTCCCAGACGATGGAAAAAGAGTGTGATGTCTGAGATTCATTGTTCCGCGTTGGCCGGTCATCCCGGAATTTTTGGTACCAGAGACTTGGTTAGTCGGTCCTTTTGGTGGCCTACTTTGTCTCGTGACGTCAGGGAATTTGTGCAGTCCTGCGGGACTTGCTCTCGCTCCAAGCCTTGCTCTCGCTCTAGTGGTTTGTTGATGCCATTGCCTGTGCCCAAGAGACCATGGACCCATATCTCTATGGATTTCATTTCCGACCTCCCTGTTTCTCAGAGAATGACCGTTATCTGGGTGATTTGTGATAGGTTTTCCAAAATGATACATCTTGTGCCATTACCTAAGTTGCCTTCCTCCTCTGAATTGGTGCCTTTGTTCCTTCAGCACGTGGTTCGGTTACACGGCATTCCTGAGAACATTGTGTCTGACAGAGGAGTCCAGTTTGTTTCCAGATTTTGGAGGACTTTTTGTTCTAAACTTGGTGTTCAATTGTCTTTCTCCTCGGCTTTTCATCCTCAGACCAATGGACAAACTGAGAGAACAAACCAGACATTGGAGACTTATCTGAGATGCTTTGTGTCTGCTGATCAGGATGACTGGCTCTCTTTTTTGCCTTTGGCTGAGTTTGCTCTTAATAATAGGGCTAGCTCTGCCACTTTGATGTCTCCATTTTTCTGCAATTTTGGGTTTCACCCTCGATTTTCTTCAGGACAGACGGAGGCTTCTGTCTGTCCAGGTGTTGACTCTGTTGTCGAGCGTATGCAGCAGATTTGGGACCAGGTAGTGGAGAGGTTGTCCCTCTCTCAGGAGAGGGCCCAGCGGTTTGCCAACCGGCATAGGACTGATGGTCCTCGGTTTGAAGTGGGGGACTTGGTCTGGTTGTCCTCAAGAAATATCCCTATGAGAGTTGCATGTCCTAAATTTAAGCCTAGGTTCATTGGACCTTATAAGATCATGGAGATTCTTAATCCTGTTTCCTTTCGTTTACTTCTTCCAGGGACATTTAAGATCCATAACGTGTTCCACAAGTCCTTATTGAAGAGGTTTGTCGAGCCAGTGGTTCCTATGGCTGTGCCTCCTGACCCTGTTTTGGTTGAGGGCAATCTGGAGTATGTGGTTGAGAAAATATTGAATTCTCGTTTTTCTAGACGGAAACTCCAGTATTTGGTTAAGTGGAGAGGTTATGGTCAGGAGGACAATTCTTGGGTGTTTGCTTCGGACATCCATGCTAGGAGACTCATCCGTGCGTATCACAGAGCTCATCCTGACCGACCTGGTTGCTCAAATGAGGGTTCGGTGACCCCTCCTCAAGGGGGGGTACTGTTGTGAATGTGCTAGAAATTAATTCTGAGCAGAAGCTCCCTCTGGTGGTTACAAACAGTACTGAACTATCCAATGAAGATTGTGAAGATTGGCGATCAGGTGTTACTGACTGGTCTTATATAAGGGAGGTTCCCTCCCATCAGGGTTGCCGGTGATCAATTGTTCTGGTCTCATCTTTGATTCCTGTTCACTTTGTAGCTTGCTGTTTCGTGCCTGCATCTTCTGCTAACAGATAAGTCATTTTCTTCTTTTAGTTTTTTGTGCTTGCTTTTTGCATTTTGTCCTGCACTTCTGTGGGGGTCTGCCGGGTCCCCTCCGGGGGCTTGTGCTCCTCTCAGTTTAGTTCAGCCACTGTTGTTTGTTCATTTGCCTTTTCCAGTGGCTGCTGTTTAGTTTTTGTTACACCAGAGAACTAATTTAGGTGGTAGAGGTCGTGTGATCTCAGGTGTTTTTGTAATTAGTAGAGTTGGTACTTTTCAGGGTTTTTTGGG